>CAHIKZ030001166.1:5000-7500 GCA_903632075.3 Acanthosepion pharaonis
TACCGCAATGTCTATCAGAATGCATTCACGTCCGCTCTTGTTGAACAAGTATGAAATCAGGGCGATTTCTCTCTAAGCGCTTGTCAGTCAAAAATGTAGTATCCTATAGGAGCTTATGATATTCTTGTTCTTTTTATATATTTTAGAAGCTGATGCATCTAAGTAGATAAGTTGAAATATGTTAGAAATACTTGATGCGTTTTTTTAATATTAGGCATACAGGGTTAAATTTCACCCCAACTACCTTTTTAATCTATGGGCATTTCGCATCTTACTGTTTTGGAAAAAAGTACCTCTAGCCGATGAATACGGTGTTCAATATAAGCCCCCTTTTATTGGCCAACGTTTCGCGTCCCTCTAACATATGAATTTGTGGTATCTACGCAGCTAAAGTTTACCCAGTCGCCAGAATATAAAACTGCTCGTACCTATCATTAAGAATATATTATGATAATACCTGTCTAGCTGCCATCGGCTACCTGGGATTGTAGCAAGTCAAGCTGCATTAATAAATAGAAATGAAAGAAGTTTAAAATGTTAATTTATTGCATGGTTTTAGTTAATCTTTACCCAGACGATGTAAACGACCTACTCCTATATAGCCTTGATTGATATCTTAAGGAACCTTTAAATGTCACGTGACATCCCGTCGAAGAAAATGGCCAGCTGCTGTTTAGTTCCTGGCAATGGAGACGGATACGGGAGCCGGTTACGATTTGGCTAGTCGAGGAGGACACTTCAAATTCCATGATCCTAAATAAGTACTAAAATCTCACAACGACATTACCGTGCCCTCTTAGGGAGGTAACAAATAAGACCTACTTTTCATTCTCCCCCTTCACATAGTTTTTTTTTCCATATATGCGTTTTATCTTCTATCTGTGGTCAATTTGTAACTTACACACACGCACAAATATATATATATATATATATATATATATATATATATATATATATATATATATGCATGTTTCATTAAAAACGACAGACAAAAGGTACTACAGTTGAGCTTTTTATTTAATTTTTCTTGTGTTCTGACAAGAGCTTTCTTTTCTGGACAAAAGTGTGTAAGAACTGTCCGAATGTTCTGTGTTTCCGAGCGCTTTTCGGCTATACCTTTAGCCATTATCAAGGATGGTTCAATTATCAGCTTAGTAGAGTGTGTGTTCTATGTATGTTCAGTGTGTGGTAGTGATGTTTTTTTAGTTTCCGAATACGGTTAGCACATTGTGGCTTTGTTCATAATTGATATTGTTAAAGTTGGCTTTTTTTTTTTTATTAGAGCTTCCATTATTTTTTTAGACTTTTTTTTGCAAGTGGATGCAGTTAATATATTAGTGTTTTCTACTAGTATGTTCCTAATAGTGTTCGGTAAATCTGAGTGTGTGTTTAAATGTGTTCTGATGGAGCTGTGATCAGATAGGTGTAATGTAAGACGTCTGGATGAACATGTGGTTGTGTAGCCGATGTAATTATTTATGAGTCTGGTTTGGTGAGGAACGCAGTTCTTAAAGGGCATTTGAACTCATAGATAATGTTCGCTCTTTGTAATTTTGACTTCGTTGGTGTGTTGTTATTTTGAGGATAAGGTTGGCCGTCTTAAATTTTTTTTTTATAATAGATAATAAGTTTGATTTTTTATCCGGGTCAATAGGAGTAGTATATTTCTTTATAATATGTCTTAGAGCAGATTCATCTTGCTTGTAATTAATATGCATTTGGTTTTTGTAATAAATGTGTATGTGATTTTTTAGTTGTGTGTTCGCTATCATTATTACTTGCTTTGGGAGGAATATTCTAATTTGTTGGTCTATAAGGTAGTTAGGAAACCGTTGTTAATTAGTGTTTGTTTAACGTTGTTAAGTTCTTTGAGAAAGAGTAGTCGAGAGGATGAGTTCTGGTGGGCTCTATTTAGAAAGTTTTTTTATTACAGCTATTTTGTACCTAAGTGGACATTCGCTTTTGAAATTAAGGTGGCATGTTTTTTTTTGCTGGTGGGTTTTTTGTATAATGATGTAATGAAAGTGTTATTGTTATGTTCAACGAGGATATCTAAGAATGGTAGTTTGTTTTTTTGGCTAAGTTCATATGTAAAATTAAGGACGGAATTTTTTCTCAAATGTGGTCTTAAGTGTCTCTATTTCTTTAATGTTATCAGCTAAAATGAATATATCATCTACGTAGCGAACATAGATTTTCGGTTTGTGGACCTGTGTAAATATGGTATTTTCTACGTAGGGACATATAATAGTTAGAGAAGCATGGACCCAATGGTTTCCCATACTAACACCATTAGTTTGGGTATAAATATTGCCATTATGGTCATAGAAGGGGACTTTGGTTGTGCATGCGTGTAGTAATTTTTTTAGGATAAGTGGTTTGATGGATGGCGGAGGGATGGATTATTATTGTATATAGAGTTGAGGATAATATCGATAGTTTTGTCAACAGGGACGTTTGTGAAGAAGTTTTCAACGTCCAGTGACGCTATTATACCATG
>CAHIKZ030001166.1:12500-60000 GCA_903632075.3 Acanthosepion pharaonis
TTAGTTACGTTGTTCATTTAATTTCATTTTCGTATTTTGCTTTGATAAAGTCCACATTGGACGAAACGCGTCAGCAATTACCAGTTTTCCTATTGTCATTTTTATTCATAAATATTGTCTTCTCTTAAATCTGAGAAATTTTCATATATATATATATATATATATCGCCTTCGTTTCTTAGAAACGTTTTATCTTATCTTCTTAAGATATTTACCTACCTACCAACCTATCTATCTATTCCTTTTCATAACGATCTATCTCTTTCTGTTCCTATCTATCTATCTACTCCATTTTATATCAATCTATCTCTTTCTGTTCACATCTATCTATCCATGTTAATATCTCTATAGTTATATAACTTTGTTTTATTTTTTGATAACGTCTCTAGATCTCTTTCTTTACAAAGATATATATATATATATATATATATATATATATATATATATATATATATATATATCTTTATTTTCACATTTATGAATATACCTGTCTAACCATTTTAACTGTTAATATCTATCTATCTATCTCTGTTAGACAATTATATTATATTCTGATAAACAATGAAATATTTATTAGTTTAATAGTTCGTAAGCTCTAATGTCTTGCGCAATTGACAGATGAAGAAATAAATTTCTTGCGAGACTCGTGCTTTCGAATGGTGTACAAATGTTTTAGATACTCTCTATCAAGGGAATCTGTGATATCATGGGTAGTATTAATGGAATATCTTTGGATATTAATTCACGATATTGCTTACGTAAATTGAGATTTCGAGTTCGAGTAAAAATGAGACGTTAATGAAATTCTTTCTCTTGAACTTAATCAAAATTTTGATTTTTTTCCGCTTTAACTAACATTATCGCTAATCTGTCATTCATCCAGTTGATTTGAGTTATTTTCATTCGTAATAAAAACATTTTTTTCAATTTTTGGCCTCGGATTTTGAACAAATTTCAGTATTTAGCCATTATGCACTCATTTCTTCTTTATGTCGTCTTCTTTCAGGATGAAGGTGATTATGACTTTCCACAACCTCTTATACCTTGTAGCTATTAGCAACATTTCTCCCTTTGCCATTCCTCCTATCTCCGTACCGCCATCGATATTCACAATCTCGTCAGTTAGGCGGCCATTGCCATGGCCTGTTCCATTTTCATTCGTATGTCCTTTGTGTGTTAAATTCTCCAAATCGTCATTCCTCATTGTCTCCTAGTAATTCCAGCTGTTATTTTATTATTCTGAGTATGAGTATTCGTTTTCCTTAAAACTCGTTCGTTGCTTACGGGTTCCTTCAATTGTATTCTCATCATCCTTCTGTAGAGCCACATTTCCTGTTTCCTGAACTCTCTTCTGTACGGAGATTGTCCAGCATTCACTGCCACACAAGAGGATTTATACCACATATTCACTAGTCTTTTCTTTGTTTCTAATTTTCTGTTTCGTAGTACTTTGCTGAGATTTTGGAAGGCATCATTTGCTGTCTCAATGAATGATCATGTTCCGGTGTCGTATTTTCGAGCCTATGTTAAAACGCGTACCAACTATTTAAATTTCTGAACATGTTTAATGTTAACATCTCCAGTTTGTTATTCTCATTTTTGGATTTTGCTGACAACCTTACATTCTGTCTTCTCACAATAGTTAGTCCTTTCTTTTCGCTTTCCTTTTTTTTGACCTTTTCTAGGTGGTCCTTTAGTTTTCCATCGGTGTCTACTATCAACACCTGATAATTGGAGGGTGAATGGAGTCTCTCTGAGCCTTGGTTGGCAATCCATTTAGTGTTGGTGTCACGATAAAAACACCCTTGATAGCCCTAGCGAAGCATCAAGAATTCAGCTATTTGACAAGATTATGAACTACACCAATCAAAGTATTGGTGAGTTCAATCTCGGCTGAGGCCGCAAGATGATGATGATGACTACCAACACAGTGCTAACTGCGCAGCTCATATTCCGCTTCCCGGTAATTAAGAGATTTCAACTCCTTTGGCACAGTCTCGCTGTAGAGGTTGAATAAATCCGGTTAGAGTAGACAAGCTTATTTTATGTCACTTCATTGGAAAACCCTAAAAAAAAACAATCTGATTTTCACTCATCGAAAATTAAAAAGAAAACGGTTCTAAGTTTCAAAGCTATTTATGTGCCTCGCAAAATTCTTACCCAAAGCCTAAACAATATACAGTGATCCCCCGCCTATTCGCGTTTCAGAATTCGCGGCTTCACACATACGCGGATTTTTCTTTATAACATACGTACTTGCTATTCGCGGAAACCCCGAATATTCGCGTGTTTTTCTGAAGAACATATGTACAAAATATTCGCGGAGAACTCCCTGAGAACTGTATTCGCGGATTCTAACTATTCACGACCAGTTCTGGTCCCTAATCCCCGCGAATATAGGGGGCTTACTGTACTATTCATGCAGTGAATTATATAGTTCATACCTTAACTAAACTTGAAAATAAATAATCAATCAACAATAAATGTTCGTAAATGGGTCGGAAATAGAACTTTTTTGTAGTCATGCACACCAATTAAATTATTTCATTCAACTCTCCTCCACGGTACGGGGATTATTTGGTACGGCACGCTTATTATCTTTTTAAATAATCCCCGGCACTATTATCTTAACCAACTTTATATGAAAATTCCTTTCGGAATTAATTTATAAGATATAACTTTCCAATTGCCACAAACGGCACTTGTATAATTTATAGTATTGTTCGCCCAATACAATGTGTACGAACCACTCAAGGTACAGTGTTAGTGAAGAGAGCTTTTTCTAAGGTCGTAAAGAAAAGCAGAACTTTATATTATGGGGATATTTAGAGTGGATAAAAATTGACACAAGACTTGAAGATTGTCGTTAAGAAACATCCTCTTGGGAGTCTGTATCGAAGTATAGCCGTTCTTGAGAAGACACTGTCTCAGCTTCCTTCTAACCACTGGGTTACGAAGAAATGACAAAGACAGACGGGCTCCGGATGACGAAAGTAAACAAATGTATAATATTATGACCTACCCGGCATCTGGCTCCGTAGCCCAGCTGGTTATAGCGCCAGTCTAAATGTCGAGGGTTATAATCTCTCAGGAACCTGCCAGTGATTCTCATTTTGCTATCGCTACGATTGATGAAAGGAAAATAAACTAAAATATTAAGACATCGCCGGATCTGTAGCTCAGTTGGTTAGAGCGCCAATCTTGGAAATTGGAGGTCAAGGGTTGGAATCTCTCCGGAGGCTGTTGGTCATTCTCTTTTTGCTATCGTTACGATCGATAAAGGAAAAAAAATCAAGTAAAATATTAAGACCTATCCGGAATTTGACTCCGTAGATCCGCTGATTAGAGAGTCAGTTTTCTAAAAATGGAGGTCGAGACTGTGTACGTGGCATGTCGCATGTCCTAGCTTTGAAGACCTGAACTGATGGAACATTTGCCGTGAAAATAGTGATAGAGTTGCGAGAAGCTAGCAACGTTTCTGTGGGGAACGGGTCGCAGCGCCGGGAATAATCCATTCCTGTTAGAAGAGGATGAACCCTCATATACAATAAAAGTAAAGAAAACTTACAATATTTAGCTATCCCCCCACGAGGATTTAATGTGGCACAAGGCCGAGTTTAATGTGGGTCTCCCGAGCCCGTAGGCTCGGCCAAAAATATAGCCAACGAACCCGCCTAGGCGGGTTCAAGGCCTGTCTACATCCCCTTACGAAACCTTGCTCTTCGGCAAAGCTTCGTCCGGGTTCCTCTCTGCTAATGCAGAGTTAGACAGAACTGTAACTTAATACAGCTGCTTGAGAAAACTTACTTAGGTCCGTAATAGAAGGATGTGTTCTAATTACTAGTGGGGGAGATTTTCTCAATATGCAATCAATGTGGAGGGTGTCTTCATAAAGAAGGGGTGAAAAAATCTAACATGTGAGACACTAATAAAAAACAAAGAAAGAAAGTCATGTGACAGCAAGTCATCAACCTCAGCGGCAATCAAAATATTAGGTCACCAGCACGTAGACCCCGACAGCTAGCAACAACAGTGGCAGTAGCAATGGGTGTGATAGTGGCAGCCTAACTCAGCAGTGAGTGTTAAAATTAAACCCTTAAGTTTACTCCAGAAATGTGATCCACGGACAACGGCCTAGTGGGTAACATCAGTGGTTAGTGGTTGTGAGTTAAATCCCTGAAAGATTCCTACCCTTGACCTCAAGTTTACAATACTGGTGCTCCAACCAGCTGAACTACAGTACCGGAGACGACAATATTTTACTTTTTTTTTTCCTTTCATCAATCGTAGCGATAGCAAAAAGAATGACCAGCAGGCTCCGGTTTACAAGACTGGTGATCTAAAAGGCTGAGCTATATCCCCGGGTGCCGGATACGTCTTAATATTTTACTTTTTTCATTACATCAATCAGAGCGATGGCAAAGAGAGAATGATCGTCGGGCACTGTACATGCCCTCAGTGGAATTGGGCGAGAAATAATTGAACATTGCTAAATAAAATAAGAACTAGACACGTTATCCCTACACAGTGGAACGAGAACAGTCTACCTGAGCAGAAGGAATTCTCAGATCGATATGCACCCAAGGAAAGCACAACGGCCAAATATTTGTGATAAAAACAACAAACATGAGGACATTAGTCCGAATATAAACAGAGTAAATATTTAGTTTTTGAATTGTTAAGCGATGTGGTCTTAGCGATTAAAACCCTTCCTTCTATTTAGGGGATTGCCAGATATGAACGTTCCGTCTCTTCTGTTAGGAAGCAAGGGGGGGGGAGTAGATTAAATGCGAGGATAGAAGGATCATTCCTTTTCATTCGTGTCACGTACAATTGTTCTGCAGAGTATATATTATATTACTCCTTATACTCACAGAGAGAAGAGTGAGTACGTTCGTTAGGAAAATGAAGATGGGTCAGCAGAGAAGCGTTTTCGGAAAGAACCAGGCCGGAACCTCTGCAGGTAAGTGTGTGTGTGTGTGTGCGTGTGTGTGTATGAGAGAGAGAGAGAGAAAGAAAGAGAGAGAGAGAAAGAAAGAGAGAGAGTGATTGAGTTTATGCGTCTGTGTGAGTGTGTGATTGAGTGTGTGTGTGAGTGTATGAGTGAGTGTTAATGTGTGTTTGTGGGTATATGTATGTATGAGTGTGTGTGCAAGTGTGTGTGTGCAAGTGTGTGTGTGTGCAAGAGTGTGTGTGTTAGTTTGTGCGTGTGTGTTAGTTTGTGTGTGTTAGTGTTTGCGTGTCTCAGTATGTGTTTGTGTGTCTGTGCGAGTGTGTGTGTGAGAGAAAGTGTGCGCGTGTGTGCGTGTGAATGTGTGTGTGTCTTAGATGCGAATAGTGAATAGATAAAATTCCAACCAAAGCGCAAACTTACCTTTAAAATGGTATGAATGCATCTGTTGATCTGCCCAACCTCTGCATAATAGTAAGGCACACTGTGCTTTTTAGCCTTGATTGGCAACCATTGTAGAAGGACAACTCAGAATTTAATTTAAAACTGGGTGGTATAATTATTTATTACACCTTTTTTGCAGCTTTTTCTTTCAGTTTCAGCTCAGAGAAGGAGTTCCAAATATTACAGAAAGCGCTCGAAATACCCAGGAATTTCCTACCCATGTATATTCTCATCTTTGGAAATCATTCTCTAAACGCTTCAGGTTGTGTTAGTTCTTTCTCCAAATATTACATCTTATCAGTTCAAAGTCCAAGTCTAAACTCATACAAAGTTTAAACCTTGCTTGTTCCATACAAAACATCGTTTGTTGGATAAACAACAGAAAAAAAATACAAAACCTTCTACTGAAGGTCTGTCTGGCGACTCTATCACAAACGATGTAACAATAGAGATATCCAGAAACTCGTTTTCATAGCATCAAATCATTAATCGATGTGACACACATATGGTACAACTTGAATATTTGTGAATGCTGGAAACAAACATACTATTGTTATTGACATTTTGGACCTTGTCTTTGAACAGGATCAATTAAGCACGGCTGTAACCTAGAGGCTTAGTTTCCAAATTAGTTTTCTCTTGATTAATAAAAAAAGCAATGGGAAATTGTTTTCTTCTGAAGTGATGAAATTTTCAGCCAATATTGTACAACAGCAATCGAAATGTCGATATCGACTCTGAAGTCAGGTGACTTGTAATACATGAAAACGTCGTACTTCCAATGAAACTTTCACTTTTACTCGAATTGTTAAAACCTGTGGGATGTTTCCAAACAAAAGTGTTTATTTTCCGACAAACCTGTCAATACGAGATTTGTTATGAGTTTTTTTTTTCTTCTTTATTTCTGAATTCTTGTGTCGCTTTCTCACATATTTATTTATTTAGATGATCAGGTCTTTTGTCGAATCGGAAGAAGACGAATTTCAGTCAAATCTCGAACTCCAAGCTTGATTTAAACACTTCCTTTGGACATAGAGACATTTGATAGTTTACTAGTGGTTTTCAACGATTTTCATTACTTTTTGTATTCAAGTAGTGTGCACTACACAAATTATGTGCGTAAAACATTTCCTTCTCTTCGAAGAATTTGAGTGTGGATTCATTGCTGGAGAAATTGGAATTGCTTGATCATCTTGGAAATTTGAGATTTGGCCAGAGAATTTCCTTAACCTAAAGGAGGTTAAAAATATTGCTGATATAATCAAGGCTGGTGAATGGCACAATTGACAGAAATGTTAAGAGAACAAAATGTTTTTAGAGACGGGTTTCATTCCCTTAGTTTCAGGGAGAGTTTTAGTTGGCAATATATATAAAACTAGAATAAAATTCTGATGGATAAAAAATAGAAATTTAGAATTTGATAGAAATTCTTGATAGAAGTTGGGTTTGAAAATCTGCAGTTTATTAAGTTTCACTTTCTAGATATAAAGACGAGAAATAAGAAAATGATATGGACGAATCTACAATACAATTATGAATACTGATTCAGGAAATTTTGAAACAAAAAGAAATGTGTAAAACTTTCGGGAATCACACTAATTAAACAAAATATTTAATAGAAACAGCATAAAATTTAGTAACTGCTGTATGGATAACATTGAACAAATAACAAAAATCATAAGAGCAAAATGCGAAAGACACACAACGCAGGAATATTAACAAAATGTAAGTGAAGGAATAAAAACAAAATTCCTACTGTAGAGAACTTACCGAGAGACAGCAATATTATATAAGTCGAATATAACAACAAAGGAGAAATTCTAGAAGGTAAATAATTTAAAGAAAGATACACAAAAGGTATTTTTCTGTCATTCACATATGAAATATAGAAGAAGAATTTGTCAAATTATGCATCAAAATAAGAAATGAAATAAAAGAATACTTTAGCATATGGTAGATATTAAAGAGAAACAGAGAAAAGTTACACACACACACACACACACATATACATATATATATATATATATATATATATATATATATATATATAAAACCTCATGCTAAGAATTATTTTTAAAAAAAATGCAAAAATTATAGTTAATAAATAAATTATAAGTATTTTAAAATGGTGAGTTACTTTTCAGTCTTAAACCCTCCAGACACCAGAAGTCTACAACCTGACAAATCAACGATGGTGAAATTAGCACCCAGTTCTTATAGTTAGAATCCGGGCGTTCTAACCACATGACCACGTGCCATATATATATATATATATATATATATATATATATATATATATATATATATATATATATATATATATATATATATATATATATATATATATATATATATATATATATATATATATATATTTAAAAAAAAATGCAAAATATATATATATATATATATATATTATATATATTTATATATATATATATATATATATATATATATATATATATAAAATATATAATTTATATATTTAAATACTTATAATATTTTAACTATAATTTTTTTTAAAATAATTTTAGCATGAGGTTTTATTTAAAATTCTATATGGGCACCAGATTTCGCTACCAGATTTTCGAGTTGGCCAAGGATCGCGGCAAATAATTTCCCCAGAAATTCTTGCATCAAATTCTTCCAAAGTCTTCGTATTTTATAGTAGACTTTCTCCTTTAATCAACCCCAAAGAAAAAAAAAAAAAAAACACAGGGTGTTAAGCCAGTACCCCTGCCTGGGCACTCATGCATAAAATAGAGAGTTACTTTTTAATCGCCCTATATATTTATATATATATATATATATATATATATATATATATATATATATATATATATCTGTCTTCGACATTTGAGTTCTACAAGCTTCTATCCTCTTGGAATATATATATATATATATATATATATATATATATATATATATATGTATTGATCAATAATATTATCAATTATCTATATATATATATATATATATATATATATATATATATGTGTGTGTGTGTGTGTATGTGTGTTTGTGTGTGTGGGTGTTTGTATATATATTACTGGAAATGTTTTTTGAGACAACTCTGCAGTTCATTAAAGAACACGTCA
The DNA here is from genome assembly GCA_903632075.3 of Acanthosepion pharaonis. Lineage (NCBI taxonomy): Eukaryota > Metazoa > Mollusca > Cephalopoda > Sepiida > Sepiidae > Acanthosepion > Acanthosepion pharaonis. The sequence continues at coordinate 20,993 of CAHIKZ030001166.1, forward strand.
AAATGAGATTTAAAAAAAAAAGATAACATTTTATTAACTACAGTGTATTTCTTTATTTTTAATATTTTCCGTGAGTTCCTCTGACTACCAAAAAGTTCAAATTTGGATTCATCTGTCTGCAATGCATTTTGTTAATTATTAATATGTTGTATGAGAAACATTATATTTTTGTTGAACGATAGCCATTATCAGAAACCACATTACTTGAGAACTACCATCTGCTGCAACAACTAAAATGGATAGCACGTGTAACACAAAAAGAAAATAATGACATAATTAATTAATATACTCCTTCAAATAAAAGTTTAGGAAGGAAATTCCTATGACTACTAGAAAGATTCATGACAGCTATTTGATTTGAAAAAATATTTTCCTAAAATATGTTTTACGAGAAAATATATATATATATATATATATATATATATATATATATATATATATATAAACTTAAACCGAAAGCAGTACTGGCTGCTCGGTCAATGGATGCCAAATGTTTTCCTTATAGGGAAACGGTTATCACTACCAGTCACATTGGCATTACCATTCGTACACACACTCAAAAATGAAGCACGTGATTACCGCCCACAGTATTTCCTGGTGTGAATGAATGCGTTCAAATATCGAATATAATGTGCTTCTTAACTGCGAGTGAATGGATTTATTCCACTTCGCTTAAATAATTCGTTTAGGCTCAAAGTGCAACTGTTTCCAAAGTGGCTGATGGAGATATGCAAAGATGGACCCACAGAGACAATGTTGCTCCAATTTCGTTTCAACCTGCAGGATATAATACGATATTTGTGGTTTATAAAGTAACAAATGAACAACTTACACCTTACACAGTGACTTTCAGACAATTACCTAGCAACAAATTCTATACTTGCAGTTTGCATTTATTCTACAACGTCGCATTAGACCCTTCCATCCTTGTTTCCTGATCTTTCATTTGTTCTCTTTTCCCCATGAAACACAACAACGAATACATATATAAAAGAATTTTTTTTTTATGTTTAACGTTCTTTTTTACAGATACAAGTATTTAAATAAATGCTCTGTTTATAATAAACAGTATTAAATAACATTTACCGGCCTGAATGTCCGAGAAATTTTCATAGAAAATATTCGTCCTTTGACAGGATTCGAGCCTGCATCCTATACGGAACCGTCATTTACGCTGACGTGCCTAACCTCTTGGCCACAAAGGAGCGCTCGGTAGGCAAGGTCGAATTTACTGCTTATAAACTTCAATTCCTTTCCTAAGATATTTAGATGACGTTCTTTTTTTTATATTCTTCTATTATAAACCTATTAGTCATAAAAATCAATCTTAATAAAGTTGAACCTGCCATTGAATTCACACATGAATTTGGAATAACAAATCTCTATTTAACTGTACATCTCATTAATACGTAACAATAAGAAAATTAGACTTCAAAGTTCACAAAATGATCTAATTAATTCCTATTCTCACCACAATTATAGAATAAAATCAGGATTACTTATCGGATTCTACCTCATAGCATTCAGGATATGTAACTTAAAATACCCTAGCCATTTCATCCTCAACGCTAAGGTTTACGAAATCTACAAAGCAAAAAAAAAAAAAAAACTCAACACCACCTAGCACTTCCAACGAAATTAAGACAAAATTCACAATTCTACCCTCAAATCCTATATTTTAATAAATGAGTTATCCCTAAATCTAGAATCTTTAACACTACTTCCAAGACTGTTGGGGATATAATTCAACACCAATTCAAATTCCGTTTTGTATCAAATAAATTGTTTACAATGTTAAATATTTATATAGAGCAGACATCACGTGCCCCCCCCAAAAAAAAACAACCTATCAACGAATACAAAAAAATGACGTTTGGACAATCATTCAAATACTTTCGTAATACACAAGAACAAATTTGGCCATCGAATATATAAAATATAAATGGCCTCCAACACTTTCAAGCGGAAATTCGAGTGGGACTTGCAAAAATGATAAATGAGTCCACACCAAAACTAGTATCGCAATAATGGCTATTTATCAGGTTCTCTGCGATGGAAAACCCATACGTATTGGTCAGAATGTCTGAAGGAGTCTACTTAAGAGTGCGGATTTTCGTTGGAATGTGTTGCTTTATTCTGGAATCCAACATTTGAGTCGTTCTCCCTATGTAGTGTGAGCCACAACTACATTTAAAGGAATAAATTAAAGAACTATTATGATGTGGAGGGAGAACGTCCTTACATATGTACGGAAGGACAGGCTTGTCAGAAAAGACTACACGAGTGTAACAATGTCGAACCGCTAAGAAAACCCGCTTAGCATATATATCCCTGATATTACCCAGCCAAGGAAGGCGCAGATACAGGACATCTTTGTACTATACATTTATATTTTATCGTTGAAGCCCTTTCTGTGTAAATAGAAAGACTTCTTATTGGGCCTCCAACTAATTTCCATCTAAGCAATATAATTTTTTTTCCGTAGATATTGTCCATCTTTTTTAGTGATAATTTTGTTTAATTTATTAACCTGGATTTATATCTGTTGAGCGAGGTTCGAACCCGGTTAGCAAACCCGTTTTTCATTTTTACTTTTTATCTATTATCATCATGAGTGGTAATAAAAATATTTTTTTTTTAATCTTTTTTTGGTAGTCATATATATATATATATATATATATATATATATATATTACAGTTTTATACTTAGTTTCCATCCAGCTTTTACTTTTCGCATGATAATCAGGTTAATTAGGAACCGAAAAGGACATAGATCATCTCTTTGAAAAATTACACGTTTTATTCTCACTTTATCATGAATTCCTTCTGCAGCTGTCAACTCTGTCTCCCAATTCTCCCTAATATCCTTGCGAAATAATATGGCGTCATTAGTGATTCCAAATATATTAGAACGTTTTCAAAGTGTTTTCTCTTGTTGCTCTCGATCATTTTCTTTAATCCTTTTGTTTTTCATTTTTAGATACTGAAAAATTCTTCTGAAATTATACTGGTAAAAAGTTTCCAGATAACATGTTATGGGTCTATAGTTGTTCATTTTTACTTTGGTCTTCTCTTTCATAAAATGTATAGTTGTTCCTTTTTTCTAACCATGTGGCTACTCCACTCCAGATAAGACTATGCATTGTTGATATTTTAAAATCTAAGGACTTGCAAGTTAAGACCAAGTGACCTTGCACTCCGTTTTGAACAAGCCAATACTAATTTGAGTGTTTGTTGGCTTGTTTCGTTAACGTTTTGCTGTTACACATTTCTGTTGCTTGTTTGTGGTTTTCATATCATGCTCTCAAATTTACCAATCCGAAAGTCTTCAGAATTTTGTTTGATATCATTTTGTTTTGTAACTTTTCAAAAATATCATGCTAATTCTTTCTAAGCTGCTTCATCGTTATCTCTTTGTGAGCTTTGCACGTGTCCGAAAAAAAAACTTAGTTGTTTTCAGTGTGTCTATATTCACTGCGTCTATTTTCAGTGTGTCTCTTTTGTATATACTGATGTATACTACTCTAGTATTTTCTTTTATTTTCCAGTCCGTTGTAGCCATTTTTTGTTTGTTTTAGCGTTTCAATGATAACGTTGCATCGCCTTTGTTTGATGTTATACTTTGCCTGTAGTCTTTCTTTTCAACCTTTTTTTTTTTTGTCATGGAGCTTTTTTTTTCTACAAAGTTTTCAGCATCTGCAATGTTTTTCAACTTCGCAGTTTATTTAATTGTTTATCATGCTGTCTTTTTCATCAAGGATCTGTTTCCAACTGTTTTCCATCTTCAGTCGTTCTGCTACGCATCCAATCGCCTTCAAGATCTTGTTACATTGGTAGAGATTATTAACTTCTAGATAGGGCACGTTTTTATCAAGCTGTGATATTTTTCTTTTCAGTGCCTTCCTGCCATTGAATGTAACACACACTGGCTGCAGTAGTTCTTCTTGTAATAATCATATTGCATAATTCTCATAATGTTTATTTTTGTTTCAACTAATCCGCCTCCTATCATCGTTTCTTCGATATCTTCAAGATTATCATTCTAGTTCACTGTAGCATAGCTCTCCCCTATTTCCATTCGCACATCATTCACTTCCTCTACAGAAACTATTTCCTTCCCACTGGAGATTCTTTAAATTTTACCTTGTTTTCCTCTAACCTGATTATCTTACGACTCTAATTGCCTTCGTAGTTCCACAATTACAGTGTCAGCATTCCAGCCCGTGTTTTTTTTAATAAATGTTATGGACCGGTAAGACTTTTTATGTCCCTGTTCGTTGTACCACGGTGATAGTCCAAGGTAGAACCAATAAAGAAGAACTCGAACACAGGTATGGAATAACACAGATATATTACAAACAGGAATATATACAGAGAAGTAGAAATGTTAGTATGAACAATCAGGTTTAGTAGAGAGAACAATGTAGTCTCGACCAGTATCACTATTCCAATGTCTTGCAGTAATTGTCTGAACGCGACTCTGTTTCGGACTGCCTCTGACTCGACTATTGACTCGACTTGAACTACTGACTCGACTTGAACTACTGACGATATTCAGTCACCCCCTACGAGGGCATCATGTGGCACAAGGCCGGTTTAACGTGAGATCTCCGAGCCCGTGGGCTCGGCCAAAAATATGCCCATTGAACTCGTATAAACGAGTTCAGGGTCGGTTTACCTCCCCGAACGAGACTCAGCCCTTCAGCGTAACCTCTTTCGGGTTCCTCCCCGCCCGAAGGCAGAGAGTTCAACTGATCAGCCGGTCAAGACTTGAACGACTGACGATATTCAGTCACCCCCCCTCACTGGGGCATCATGTGGCACAAGGCTGGCTATTTAATGTGGGATCTCCGAACCCGTAGGCTCGGCCGAAAAATATGCCCATTGAACCCGTATAAACGTGTTCAGAATCGGTTTACCTCCCCGAAAGAGACTCCGCCCTTCGGCGTAGCCTCTTTCGGGTTCCTCCTCGCCCGAAGGCAGAGAGTTTAACCGAACAGCCGGTCGAGACGCGAACGACTGTCTCTTTGCCTACCCATGTATTTATTAAGTATGGAATAGTCCATTATTATTATAATGGGTAAGATCCCATAACAATAAGAAGTGCTTATTATACTAACTTTACCTCATTTAATTCAAACATTTCAAGTACATTCCAGACATTAATTTTGTAAACCGTCACTTCTTTGCATTTAGTCTTGATGTGGGACACAGCAGATAGGATGGTGAAAGCCACCCTCCTACCGATCGTAATACTGTTACTTGTATATCACAGTATAATCAAGTTCATTCCCATTTGCACATGTCGACAATAAATAATTATTATCATGTTATTCTCGCACATTGACGTAGTCAACAGAAATTGTGTTTTTGAGGCTTGCTCCAAACAAGACACAAGAACTTTTCAAATAATCCTTGCAGATTAAATGCTAGCAGTCATGTGAAGTTCTACAAACTTGGTCTCAGTTTCAGTTCTCACTAAGAGATTTTCTTGTTTTCTGTGTGGTATTCCAAGAAGATCTTTTAATACAGGATTGGTTTTCTATTCATCCACCATATCTTCTTCATTCCCATAACTACATCCTGGTATTTGTTAATCTTTCCAATTTCTTTGGCGTCCATTCTTGCATCATATTGATCACTAAAGTCAATAATTTGACATTTGCTATTGTCATGGGACCTTACCCATAATAACATAATGGACTATTCCATACGTAATAAATACTGCGCCTCAAGAGGAAGCAGGGAGTTCAGTCCGAAGTCGGGCAACCGGCTGACCGGCTGATCGGTTGAACTCTCTGCCTTCGGGCGGGGAGGAACCCGAACGAGGCTACGACGAAGGGCGGAGTCTCTTTCGGGGAGGTGAACCGACCCTGAACCCGTTTATACGGGTTCAAAGGGCATATTTTTGGCCGAGCCCACGGGCTCGGAGATCCCACGTCAAACCGGCCTTGTGCCACATGATGCCCTCGTGGGGCGGGGGTGACTAAATACTGTTCCGTCTGAAGTCTAGAGTTCAGTCTGAAGTCTGGAGTCAGAGCGAGTCAGTCAGTCGAGTCAGAGGCAGTCAGAAACAGAGTCGCGTTCAGACAATTACTACTAAACCTGATTGTTCGTACTAACACTTTCTACCTCTCTGTATATATTCCTGTTTGTAATATATCTGTGTTATTCCATATCCGCCTTCGAGTTCTTCTTTATTGGTTCTAGCTTGGACTATCACCGTGTTACAAGGAACCGGATCATAACAGCTATTATCCATATCTCTATAAGTTTGGGTCTTCAGCATCTGTCTAGACGGAGAAATCTCATATTTTGCAAATTTATTCTACTAACTCGGGGTGATGTCCATACTACTTTCCTTTTAGGATCGAACCAAACCGACGGCATACTTCCAAGTTGGTTCTCTTACCAATCCAATCATGTCGTCGCCTGTATTCCTTCTTTTCTAACTTCAGACATTAAACGAGTAGGTGGTTTATTACCTCATCAGTTTGTTCACACATCATGCATTTACTTTCTGCTTGTGAGCTGTCTATCCTGGCCTTGGTTGCATTAATTCTAATGGCAAGCTCATGTGCTGCAAGTATGAATGATTGTTTCTCGTTTACCCATTTTCAATGCCACCCGCCACGTTCAGCAATTATCCTCTCAATTGAAAAAAACTGACGCTGGAGCTTCTTTTCCTTTAAGGTTTAAGAAATTGTTATTATTATTATTATTGTTATTATTATTATTATTATTTCCTTTGATTTCTCTTGTATACGCATTTCGTTCCGGGTCCAAACCAGTGACCTAAGGTTAGAAATGTCTTTATGACATTTTACACTGATGAATTTTATAAAAAAAAATAAATAAATAAAAATAAAAAAAACAACCAAAAAAAACCACCTAAGATCACACGCATTTTCCATAGGTAAAGCTAATTTTACATTTCTTTAAGGCTTGGACAACCAGGGATCCCTTCAATGAGTCTGCCGGACCCTTTTCCAATCAGACCGCGGGCTCCAACTCCAATTGGAATTATTGATATCTTCGTGTGTCATATTTTTAGATTCCCACTTCAAGATCCTTGTATTTTGATAGTTTTTTCAAGATCTTCAAGGATACAATACAATCAGCAGGGACTGCCATATCAATAAGAAAGCACATTCTGTTCTTGTGGCGTTTGATCATACTGTTAGGGCGATTAGCATAATTATTATTATTATTATTATTTGTTATGGGATCTAACCCATAATAATAATAATGGACTATTCCATACTTAATAAATACTGCGCCTCAGTCAGTAGTTAAAGCCGAGTCAGTAGTTCAAGTCGAGTCAAGAGTTGAGTCAGAGGCATTCCGAAACAGAGTCGCGTTCAGACAATTACTGCAAGACATTGGAATAGTGATACTGGTCGAGACTACATTGTTCTCTCTACTAAACCTGATTGTTCATACTAACACTTCTACTTCTCTGTATATATTCCTGTTTGTAATATATCTGTGTTATTCCATACCTGTGTTCGAGTTCTTCTTTATTGGTTCTTCCATGGACTATCACCGTGGTACAAGGAACCGGACCATAACATTATTATTATTATTATTATTATTATATGGTTACATTTAATACTTCCGTCAGGCATATCCAATGTATGACGAACTATTTTTGTCATATTAATGTTCCTTTGCCTTAATATTGTTAATTTTCCTTTCATATATTGTTTGCTTGCTTTATATTATTTTTTGCCCTGTTCTTTTCTTTTCTTTTTCTTGCTATTGCAAATAATTTTGTTTGTTGGCCTCTTCTGTTACTTATTTTGCATTTGACCATGGCTACTAACTCAATTTCTTAGTATTTTAAGTAAACCATTAGTGTTGCAGCTTACCAAATGAGTCTGTATAATCAAGGAAACATAGAAATAAGACTTTCTGTATTTGTATTGCTCTCTCTGATATAATTCTAATCAGAAATATAACATTCTTCTTCTAGCGTCTCGAACAAAGCTACATTGTTTTCGTTCTATTGTAATCAGACAAAGCGACTCACTTCCAACGTTTCCACCGACCTGCCAGCCAGTGATTACTGCACGTTGCATTTTGATTCGCGAAATCGTTGCTGTGCATCGCAAATACAGAAAGACATATTTACATAGATTACATTTGATAAGATGTAACACAAAGAGCTACTTAAAATACAAGGAAAGCTTTATTTGCATGATAAACATACTCAAGTATCCCACAGAGTCTATTGGGAATAAACAGGCTGCATGTGGGGAGAGGCGTATTTCAATATAGAAAAAGATCATAGGAATACGTGTACTTAACTTAATGTGAGTAACTGTTGTTCCCGACTTCTGATTTTATGACCCAAGTCGAGATTCCCAATATCCCCAGTTTGTTTTGAACCACCCCTATCATCTCGGGTAGCTCAGGTTTTAAATTTTCTAATGCCCATAATTTTTAATCCTTTCCCACTCCCGAGAGGGCCTTTTGATTTTTTTGGGAGATAGAATGCAGAGGTAACTCTTATTTTTGTGGGGCGGACGGGTCCTACTAACATCATTCCTTTATTTTCGGGCTCATCATCCCCCCACATCATTTCGTCATTCATATTATATATATATATATATATATATATATATATATATATATATATATATATATTTAAATATGTTGGAAACGGTACAAAAAGCGTATTAAGGCATTAAAAACAAGAAATTTTATATTGTAGACCATGATGGATTTAAAACAAAAACACACACCAGTCGACCGGTTTCGTCCCCTCTCATCAGAACTGTTAACGGGGAACTAAAATTATGAGGAAAAGAAAAAGTCTCTCATGGATGACATGAATGAGTGGACAGGGAGAAAAAAATATTATAAAAATTATACCAACCAAGGCAGAGAGTTCGATACGCCAAGAGCTTCCTACACTGATAGCTCACGCTGCCAGCTTAGGGAGCATATTGCCTCCACTTACAATAGTGTTCAACGTATTTATGAGGAATGGGACATAACCATTAGTGTTCATAGGTACCGTATAAAACATCCTCTTTTTTAGATTTACTCTGCACAGTGTCAATATCTCTTCCTTGTCGCCAACACAATACTCGCCAGCGGCGTGAAGTTGGCAAACCACTACTAGTGGTGGACCAACGTATTTATGAAGATTGGGACATAGTCATTAGTGTTTATAGGTATGTTATATATCAATAATTATGAGGAGGAGTTTGGAAAGCTTAACGCTCATGGAGCACACTGAATGCAAGAGAGACATCGAGCCACTTATCTGACAAGCTTGTGCGAATGGATATTCCGGGTAATGGAGGGGGGGCTTTAATAAAGGGAGAAAAACTGCTAAGAGCCGCAAGATGTTGTGGAGAGCCATGATCCTGTAGGAACGCGACGCAGAGAACAATGTGTCAAAAGTTGCTTATAAAAGAATGGAAATTGTAGAGAGCCATAATTACCTACATCCTGAGATGACCTGATACATAAAATAATAGCAGAATATCGATTAACATGTAAATATTAGGTTGGTGCAAAAATAATGACGTAAGAATGTCGTTTATTGACGTTAAAAAATACGTCAAAAAACGACATTATTACGTCATTATTTTTGCACCAACCTAATAATCCCATCATTCTTTTAAGGGTATTATGTTAACGGATTTGAGTCGCGTGAAAAGATACTATTTTATCTACAAGAGCCACGCGAGATAAGAAGATGTGGAGACTCATGATCCTGTAGGAACGCGACGCAGAGAATAAATTATCAAAGGTTGTTTACAAAACAAAGGAAGTTATAGAGTGCCATAATTATCTACCTCCTGAGATGACCTGGTACGTAAATGAAGAACAGCAGAAGTACTGATTAGCCTGTAAATAATCCCATTATTCTTTTAAGGGTATTATGTTAACAGATAGAATAAAGATACGTTTGAGTCGCGTGAAAAGGTACTATTTTATCTACAAGTCTGCCCCATCGACGAATTCCCATCACTCTTCATATTCAACAAGATACGCACAGCATCTCCTAGGTGGTGACCCTCCCATTATTAACAAAGAGCTCAGAAAACGTGATTAATGTCTGAGCCAAAAACAACACCTCTCCTGTCGACAGAAGGGAAATATAAAACAGTTGTCGGCCTGACAATGTATGATGTGCTATGATCATCAGCATGACACATTTTGCAAACATGTTACACCCAGATTTTTATATACATTTTGTTGTTTGTAGATAAACCATGAACGTAAAAAATGTTTATATATTTTATATATATATATATATATATATATATATATATATATATATATATATATATATATAAACAAATGAGATCTGGTAATATACATAATTATATTAGATATGTAATAATAATTTTTAAATAATTTAAGTAATTCTATTACATTTACTTGATTTAAAAAGAACTATAGTATATTAGTAATTATGAGTAAAAATAATATTTTAAAATTGTAGTTAAATATAACGTATTCTAACCCAAACACCCCTTTTAGAAATAAACTATACAAGTACGAATTTAACGGAAAAAATGCCGAAAATATTTTTTGTTGTTAATAATAAAAACAACAGACGACATGCGTTTAACGGATGTCAAAATTCGTTGAAAAATACACCCCTACCCTCCCTAAACTTAACCTCTTTTTCGAACGTAACTCATAATTGATACAACAATAGTTAATAAAAATGAACACGCTACAACTCCTGTCTAAATGATTGGATTCATCTGTATCCTGAGAAAAAAGAAATTAAGAATTATATGCGCGCTTAAAACTCAGTAAATTTAAAAATAATTTATTGCAAAATTCGCTTGAAGATGAAACAGAACTAATGCTTTTAATTTAATGATATAATTAAATTTGAAGTTGTTAGCGAAGAAACCATATTTTAAATCAGTTGATTTATAATATTTATGCTCTGTAAATTTACATTGAGCACTGTTTTGAAAAATAAAAAATAAAAATAAAAAAATAAGAACAGCGGAATATATATCTTACTGTTCTTTCTTTATATATATATATATATATATATATATATATATATATATATATATATATATACACACACACACACACACACACACACATATATATATATATATCAAAAGGCTAGACCAGTATCGTCATTGGCACACAGCAGAGTGGCTAGAAAACTATCGTTCCGATTATGAGTCATGGGCTCGAATTTTACCATGTTTGATTAAGGTCCTGGGATAGCACTATTGAAAAGTGCCTGAAACCATACCACGAGTTGATTTCAACCTTCCAAGTGAAATTAAGTAGGTAAAAATGTTCGAAGGTTTTGCCAACAGTTTGTAACAAGTCTTGGCTTTGACCAAACTAGGCTTGTCCCAACTTGTGATCCCGCAAGAATATGAAATCCCTCCCACAAAACTGTAACTGAACATAGTTGCAATATAAACTACAATTTGACTTTGGGGGTGAAACAGAAAAACCAATGTGTCTGAGCAACTGTCTTGAACAAAGATATACACCCATGTGTATCGTATTTCTGAGCAGCTGTGTTGAACAAGGATATACACCCATGTGTATCGTATTTCTGAGCAGCTGGGTTGAACAAGGATATACACCCATGTGTATCGTATTTCTGAGCAGATGTCTTGAACGGGGATTACAACCATGTGTTTCGTATTTCTGAGCAGCTGTGTTGAACAAGGATATACCCCCATGTGTAACGTATTTCTGAGCAGCTGTGTTGAACAAGGATATACACCCATGTGTATCGTATTTCTGAGCAGCTGTGTTGAACAAGGATATACACCCATGTGTATCGTATTTCTGAGCAGCTGTGTTGAACAAGGATATACCCCCATGTGTATCGTATTTCTGGGCAGATGTCTTGAACAAGGATATACACCCATGTGTATCGTTTTTCTGAGCAGCTGTGTTGAACAAGGATATACACCCATGTGTATCGTATTTCTGAGCAGCTGTGTTGAACAAGGATATACCCCCATGTGTATCGTTTTTCTGAGCAGCTGTCAAGGATATAACCCCATGTGTATCGTGTTTCTGAGCAGCTGTGTTGAACAAGGATATACACCCATTGTATCGTTTTTCTGAGTAGATGTGTTGAACTAGGATATACACCCATGTGTATCGTGTTTCTGGGCAGCTGTTTCTGAGATATACACCCATGTTATCGTATTTCTGAGCAGCTGTGTTGAACAAGGATATAACCCCATGTATCGTATTTCTGGGCAGCTGTGTTGAACAAGGATACACATGTATCGTTTTCTGAGCAGCTGTTTGAACAAGGATTTCGTATTTCTGAGCAGCTGTGTTGAACAAGGATATACACCCATGTGTATCGTATTTCTGAGCAGATGTGTTGAACAAGGATATACACCCATGTGTATCGTATTTCTGAGCAGCTGTATTGAACAAGGATAGGATATACACCCATGTTGTATCGTATTTCTGAGCAGCTGTGTTGAACAAGGATATACACCCATGTGTATCGTATTTCTGAGCAGCTGTGTTGAACAAGGATGTATACGTATTTCTGAGCAGCTGTGTTGAACAAGGATGTGTATCGTATTTCTGAGCAGCTGTGTTGAACAAGGATATACACAAGGATATACACCCATGTGTATCGTATTTCTGAGCAGCTGTGTTGAACAATGGATATATTTCAGCCCTGTGTTGAACAGGATATACACCCATGTGTATCGTATTTCTGAGCAGCTGTGTTGAACAAGGATATACACCCATGTGTATCGTGTTTCTGAGCAGCTGTGTTGAACAAGGATATACCCCATGTGTATCGTATTTCTGAGCAGCTGTGTTGAACAAGGATATACACCCATGTGTATCGTATTTCTGAGCAGCTATGTTGAACAAGGATATACACCCATGTGTATCGTATTTCTGAGCAGCTGTGTTGAACAAGGATATACACCCATGTGTATCGTATTTCTGAGCAGCTGTGTTGAACAAGGATATACACCCATGTGTATCGTATTTCTGAGCAGCTGTGTTGAACAAGGATATACACCCATGTGTATCGTATTTCTGAGCAGCTGTATGTTGTGTTGAACAAGGATATACCCCCCCATGTATATCGTATTTCTGAGCAGCTGTGTTGAACAAGGATATACACCCATGTGTATCGTATTTCTGAGCAGCTGTGTTGAACAGGATATACCCCCATGTGTATCGTATTTCTGAGCAGCTGTGTTGAACAATGTCTTGGATATACACCCATGTGTATCGTATTTGAACAAGGATATACACCCAGTAGTTTTTCTGAGCAGCTGTGTTGAACAAGGATATACACCCATGTGTATCGTATTTCTGAGCAGCTGTGTTGAACAAGGATATACACCCATGTGTATCGTTTTCTGAGCAGCTGTCTTGAACAAGGATATACCCCATGTGTATCGTATTTCTGAGCAGCTGTGTTGAACAAGGATATACACACCCATGTACCCATGTGTATCGTATTTCTGAGCAGCTGTGTTGAACAAGGATATACCCCATGTATATATGAGCAGCTGTGTTGAACAAGGATATACACCCATGTGTATCGTATTTTCTGAGCAGCTGTGTTGAACAAGGATATATGTTCCTGAGCAGCTGTGTTGAACAAGGATATACACCCATGTGTATCGTATTTCTGAGCAGCTGTGTTGAACAGGATATACACCCATGTGTATCGTATTTCTGAGCAGCTGTGTTGAACAAGGATATACACCCATGTGTATCGTATTTCTGAGCAGCTGTGTTGAACAAGGATATACCCCCATGTATCGTATTTCTGAGCAGCTGTGTTGAACAAGGATATACACCCATGTGTATCGTATTTCTGAGCAGCTGTGTTGAACAGGATATACACCCATGTGTATCGTATTTCTGAGCAGCTGTGTTGAACAAGGATATACACCCATGTGTATCGTATTTCTGAGCAGCTGTGTTGAACAAGGATATACACCCATGTGTATCGTTTTCTGAGCAGCTGTGTTAGATATACACCCATGTGTATCGTATTTCTGAGCAGCTGTGTTGAACAAGGATATACACCCATGTGTATCGTATTTCTGAGCAGCTGTGTTGAACAAGGATATACACCCATGTGTATCGTATTTCTGAGCAGCTGTGTTGAACAAGGATATACACCCATGTATATCGTATTTCTGAGCAGCTGTGTTGAACAGGATATACCCCCATGTATATCGTATTTCTGAGCAGCTGTGTTGAACAAGGATATACTGAGCAGCCAGGATATATGTGTATCGTATTTCTGAGCAGCTGTGTTGAACAAGGATATACACCCATGTGTATCGTATTTCTGAGCAGCTGTGTTGAACAAGGATATACACCCATGTGTATCGTATTTCTGAGCAGCTGTGTTGAACAAGGATATACACCCATGTATATCGTATTTCTGAGCAGCTGTGTTGAACAAGGATATACACCCCATGTATATGTGTTGTATTTCCTGAGCAGCTATGTTGTTCATATTTCTGAAGCTGTGTTGAACAAGGATATACACCCATGTGTATCATGTTTCTGAGCAGCTGTGTTGAACAAGGATATACACCCATGTGTATCGTATTTCTGAGCAGCTGTGTTGAACAAGGATATACACCCATGTATATCGTATTTCTGAGCAGCTGTGTTGAACAAGGATATACACCCATGTGTATCGTGTTTCTGAGCAGCTGTGTTGAACAAGGATATACACCCATGTGTATCGTATTTCTGAGCAGCTGTGTTGAACAAGGATATACACCCATGTGTCATGTTTTGAAGCTGTGTTGTTGAACAAGGATATACACCCATGTGTATCGTATTTCTGAGCAGCTGTGTTGAACAAGGATATACACCCATGTATATCGTATTTCTGAGCAGCTGTGTTGAACAAGGATATACACCCATGTGTATCGTATTTCTGAGCAGCTGTGTTGAACAAGGATATACACCCATGTGTATCGTATTTCTGAGCAGCTGTGTTGAACAAGGATATACACCCATGTGTATCGTATTTCTGAGCAGCTGTGTTGAACAGGATATACACCCATGGTATCGTATTTCTGAGCAGCTGTGTTGAACAAGGATATACACCCATGTATATGTATCTGAGTATTTCTGAGCAGTATCGTGTTTCTGAGCAGCTGTGTTGAACAAGGATATACACCCATGTGTATCGTATTTCTGAGCAGTTTATGAGCGTATTTCTGAGCAGCTGTGTTGAACAAGGATATACACCCATGTGTATCGTATTTCTGAGCAGCTGTGTTGAACAAGGATATACACCCATGTGTATCGTATTTCTGAGCAGCTGTGTTGAACAAGGATATACACCCATGTGTATCATTTTCTGAGCAGCTGTGTTGAACAAGGATATACACCCATGTGTATCGTATTTCTGAGCAGCTGTGTTGAACAAGGATATTGTAATCGTATTTCTGAGCAGCTGTGTTGAACAAGGATATACCCCATGTGTATCGTATTTCTGAGCAGCTGTGTTGAACACCCATGGATATATTTCTGAGCAGCCCCATGATATACACCATGTGTATCGTATTTCTGAGCAGCTGTGTTGAACAGGAATACACCCATGTGATATACACTGTGTTGAACAAGGATATATCCATGTATCGTTTTTTCTGAGCAGCTGTGTTGAACAAGGATATACACCCATGTGTATCGTATTTCTGAGCAGCTGTGTTGAACAAGGATATACCCCCCCATGTATATCCTGAGCATGTGTTGAACAAGGATATAACCCCATGTGTATCGTATTTCTGAGCAGCTGTGTTGAACAAGGATATACACCCATGTGTATCGTATTTCTGAGCAGCTGTGTTGAACAAGGATATACACCCATGTGTATCGTATTTCTGAGCAGCTGTGTTGAACAAGGATATACACCCATGTATATCGTATTTCTGAGCAGCTGTGTTGAACAAGGATATACACCCATGTGTATCGTATTTTTGAGCAGCTGTGTTGAACAAGGATATACACCCATGTGTATCGTATTTCTGAGCAGCTGTGTTGAACAAGGATATACCCCCATGTATATCGTATTTCTGAGCAGCTGTGTTGAACAAGGATATACACCCATGTGTATCGTATTTCTGAGCAGCTGTGTTGAACAAGGATATACACCCATGTGTATCGTATTTCTGAGCAGCTGTGTTGAACAAGGATATACACCCATGTGTATCGTATTTCTGAGCAGCTGTGTTGAACAAGGATATACACCCATGTGTATCGTATTTCTGAGCAGATGTCTTGAAACAATCCATGTATATCGTATCTCTTTTTTTCAATTACATTACATTCATATTAATTAGAGATATCCTAATGTAGTCCAGTTATGCAAGGTTATGTGTCAATAAACCAAATACATGCCTTCCTATTTTGACTATTACCTAAGCGATACATAGAACATTAAATTCCAAAAAATTTCAAACGTTTTACTATTAATCTTCGGGTAGATGAAGATCGTCAGACCGATGTGGTAGTTCATCTAGGGAAAGAAAATTCCTGATTTTAAACCCGCAGTACCCTGCAGCCATTCCAAAAATAGAGAAATGGTTATGGAAGTAAACACAGACTGAACACAATTAACACTGACAACTTTCCGGCAACTCCAACAGCCATGCCCATCCCAAACGTAATATTCTGAATTCTTCTTGATCTTCTAGGTATGACCGAAGGGTGGGCAGAGCATTACCTCCATATACCATCGCTCAGGCCTGTGTCTTTGATAGATCAATTCACTCTCAACACGGGGGGGGGGGCTGAAATTTGACACGGCATAGAAAAAAGTGTATATATTCGAGCCGTTATCCATTACACCATCAACACATCCGAGCTTATATCAACTGGTATTCCGAAGATGTCACCCTTATAGGTAATAACAAGGTTCGACGTTACTTAACTTCTGTGTGTAATCTACTGGCTGCCTACGGGGTTAACATTTATACATACAATAACATATAAAGTGTGTTCCAATAACTTGAACCGATCTTAAATGTGAATTAAGTTTAAGCGTCTAATGATTTTTTTTCTTTTATATTTAACAATTTAAGTCTTTGGCAATTTCAACCATGGAAAGATTAACAATCAAACAACGTGTTTAAGTTATCGAAGCTTATTATGAAAATGGACGTTTAAGTAGAAATGAATGTGAAGTTCCCAGGTCGTATCATCTCTCGAAAGCACGAAGTCAATTGGCCATCACGATCGTGCGACTTGACGCATTTAGATTTCTTCCTTTGGGCTCATCTCAAAGGTAAGGTCTTTGCCAACAAGCCAATTCACCAAATGAAGGATGAGATTCTGAGGAATATTGGTGAGATCTAGGAGCAACTATGCAGAGATGTCATCAAAAATTTTGACCATCGAGTGGAGATGTGCCGCCGAAGACTTGGCGGATATTTGGGCGATATTATTTTTCACACATAATTGCAATGACTTAAATAATATGGTCCAATAGAGAAATAAATAAATTTTCACCAATAACACTGATTTTTTTACTGCTGACTTTGATCCGCCTTAATGAAACACCATTTATTAATACAAAAATAGACGCAGAAGTCAGTGAACATTATATAGTCGAAAATAAAATTAGCATTTTTATGAATGATAATGAAGCATCTTGATACCGGTTTCTGGTGCTATTTTCTTGATACCCGTTTCTGGTGCTATATTAAATGGAATGTAATTGATTAGTCGATCGCCTGTCGGCACATCCTCAACTAATACAAATATTATATGTTCTAAGTTATTCACGTGGCTAGCGGTGAGCTAACACAGAAATCTCATGACCTCAGTACACAAGAAAAAACGAGAAGTATGTAGAAAAGAAACTGTCTGCAAATGATGATAAGGAATTGTACCTGCTTTAACAGATGTACATTGCATTAAGAAATAAAATCTTCAGTAACGGGGTCTCAGGAATTTTGGTATTCAGGGGACAATTGACCTTTTGCAGACTATGCCAAAGTTAATAGATAAGCTGTCAGTAATTTAAAAAAGCCCACTTACCGGCGTGCATTATCGACTGTTTAGCAATTACATGAAAAATACCAAGAACTAGCCCGAGTACTAAAAATTCTGTAATGGCGTTAATCCTTAAAACTACTGAGTATTAACCGAACCAGCAGATAAATCGAGGTCAATATCTGACCCTAAAATGTTTTCCTGGATCATATACCCACTGTAGAAGTCATGGTCAACGTTTGAATATTGGTTTGCAAAAAAAAAAAAAAAATAATGAGTCGTAATAACGATTTATACGGACAAAATTATTTCTGTGAAAAATAACACAGTTTCAGATAGTCTGCCGGTTGTTGAATGTTATTTTATTCATAAGTAGCTTAAAAAACGCACTCTGTGCGCCTGCGGAAGGCTAATTAGGCCTCCGGCTCAAAACTAAACAACTGTTGGTCCAGTTTAGAAAACAGCAATGATAATTTTGAAGAAATAACTTTGACTTCTTCCATTGACTCCATGGATCTTCAAAACCTGACTTTAACTCTAATTTGGACCAAAAGACCAATTTAGTCAAAAAGTTCGTTTTGGGCCAGAAATTCCGATTTTTACCGAAATTCCAATTCCGGTCCAAAATTGAGTTCTTCAAATCACAAACTCTGCGAAACATCAATAACTTACCTCACGAAAACACTCTCTTTAACTCTGACTTTTGTAATTTTGAAAAAAAATATTAATTTCCTTGTAAATATTTTTTGAAATATTTACACTGAATTTAAAACATACTTTAAATTTACAAAATTTTTGTGTTAAACTTAATATAAATTAAAGGCGTTTATTTTTTTTCAGCA
The DNA here is from genome assembly GCA_903632075.3 of Acanthosepion pharaonis. Classification (NCBI taxonomy): domain Eukaryota; kingdom Metazoa; phylum Mollusca; class Cephalopoda; order Sepiida; family Sepiidae; genus Acanthosepion; species Acanthosepion pharaonis. Next base: position 39,820 of record CAHIKZ030001166.1, read on the forward strand.
ATTTTAAAATTTGAATTTTTAACTGTTCACTCCTTAGCAGGACACAAATCCCTAATGTTGTATGTTCTCTCACCACATGAAGGGCAGATTTTCAATTCAAGGATCTTCTTGAATTTAAAAAGATATAATATGTCTATGTAGAGCAAGTGTTGCACAAGTTTCAGGCAGACGAACTGACAGACAGAATTTGTTTTAATTTATATAGATAAATAATATAATGAATATTTAGATAGTATATAATATTTATATTTATATATAATATTTAGATAATATAATGAATATTTATTATCTAGATAATGAAGGACATTTGTGATACTGTTAAATTTACTTTGTAATTATGGTGCCCTGAATTTAAGGACGAATTTCCAAAAAGTTTGCGAGTTTTAAATTTAACTGTAGATATAGATGTAAATATTGCTAAAATTAATTTAATATAATTTGCATTTATATATTTCATTCATTATATATATATATATATATATATATATATATATATATATATATATATATATATATATATATATATATATATCATGATTATTTATATTGTTTGAAGTTATATATGTATTCTTTATTATTTCTCTTAAGTTTTTCCTCATTTAACTTTTTTTGTATTAGTATTTATTTACATTTATCGTTCATTTGATAGTTTAGTTGCTTGTACTGTCAAAAAACAGTACAAATGGTTTTATTATTTATGTAAAATAATGACTTTATATATATATATATATATATATATATATATATATATGTATATATATATATATGGAGTCAGATTCAAGATAGGACTCATTTCACATAGAAGGAAATGGCGATGAGCACCTCAGTATTCGGCAATGCGTTCCGCGAACGACGATCGTTACATTGTACCACTTGTCGCATGTTTTGTTAATTGTTTTCCTACCATGTTATTATAGTGATTTTCAACGCATAGCTTAGATGTAGCTACTCGTAAATGTTCTAGCAGAGACAAGCTTACTAAACATTACACCCCGTAGTCCCAACATGTTATAGCGAGAAAGGTGGCCAGACTGCTAGCAGGAAAGATGTTATATATATATATATATATATATATATATATATATATATATATATATATGTAGAGGGGGCGTCATAGTATCGAACAAATAGAAAACGTTTATCAATCTAACGTTTCACTTTCATTAAAGCCTCATCAGGGAATGAGATATATGGAAAAAAGTAACAAATTCTGATAATTTTCATGTGTTTTGTTTTATTTTCATTGGTTAATCCGGTCTTACGTGTATTTGACATTTTAAACAACGTTCGTATAATTTGTGGCTTTCCGAATTCCTTTTTATTCTACAAACTTCACTCTTCATGTTTTTATCCTACCATTCTGAAGGGTCCCTGATCCATATTTGATCAGTATTTAATAGCATTTTCATATATATATATATATATATATATATATATATATATATATATATAAATATGTACAAATAAAGTGAATATAGAAGTCAACGAGGCGATAGTCTGTTAGACAGTTAGAGGCAACAGTCTGTTTCATACTAGATGCAATCGTCAGGTCACGAGTGGCCTGACGATTGCATTTAATGCTGGCCTGACGATTGCATCTAGCATGAAAAAGAATGTCGCCTCTAAGTGTTGACTTCTATATTCACTTTATACTACACGCTCTATTTCTGATATTGAGCACTTTATCCCATGAATATAACACATATATTTTTTTCATATATTTATGTATATATATATATATATATATATATATGTATTATATATATTACACACACACACACACACATATATATATATATATATATATATATATGAGTTAACGATATATATTTTTATATATAAAGAACAGTATTGGTAAAATTGTATGACAAAGTGCTGAGTTTTGATTTCGACGTCCTTTAAGACTTCAGAGAGAGATGAAATTCCGAACGACGAAATGCGTCACAAATACACTTTTTCCAATTTGTCATGCAATTTTCAACATATATATATATATATATATATATAATAGCTTTCCATTCGTATTCGAGGATACACTTCTACTTGGGAGGCTAGACAATTTCTATTGCAGACGCTCGTTCAGGCACATTTGTCTTTGCTCAACGCCCGCAGATGTCTACATATTTATTAATAATAAATAGTGTGTAATTATAACCGACTTTTGCTTTCATGTCATCTCCTCTCACTACATATATGATTCCGTCAGTAAACATTTAGTTGAAAGATGTCCCTTCGAAGAATGAAACGCATTTGAAGATATTTCCATTTTGTAATTTCATTTGACTGACATATAGACATTTTATATCATATTTATTCCTGATGTGTGTGTGTGTGTTAACTCGCATGTCTGAAAAGATTTGAAGAGGTAACCGCATACTGGTCGATCATCGATCTACGTGATTTGCCTTCTCTATATTTGATTCGGTTGGATTTTGGCTTTCATTCTGAATCTTTCGTCGAATCGAAAATTGTATATGATGCGGCGTCTGAAACTACTGTATATATATATATATATATATATATATATATATATATATATATATATAAATAAAAAAAGAAAGAACAGTAAGATATAAAATCCGGTGTTCTTATGGATATTTTTATTCTTACAAAATAGTGCTCAATGTAAATTTACAGAGCATTAATATTATAAATTAATTGATTTAAAATATGTTTTTTTTTCGCTACACAGTTTCAACCATGTTTCAAAAATAGAAGCTAGAAACCCCGAATTTAATTTTGCAATTAAATTAAAAGCATTAGTTCCATTTCATCTTCAAGCGAATTTTGGAGTAACTCGCTTGAAGATGAAATGGAAATAACGTTTTAATTTAATTGCATTTCAGGTTTTTAGCTTCTATTTTTGAAACATGGTTGGAACTGTGTAGCGAAAAAAAACCATATTTTAAATCAATTAATTTATAATATATATATATATATATATATATATATATATATATATATAAACAGCTAATAAATATTTCTGACTATCAAGTTTCAGTTTCAGTTTGTTTTTCGCTTTGGACCAATAATTTAAACTCCTCTAGATTTGAGAAATTCAAAGCATAAAATTCCATCCATTTTTTTCTCGATCTTATATTTTGGTTCTGCTGAATTTTTGTTATTCTTTCGAAATAAATAATAAATACAAAATAGACAATGTCATCGTTGAAAATATCAGTAATGATGTCGTGTGGCTTTGGGGACATTCTTGCAACGTTGATGTTATTCCTGAGCATGCCTGACAGACACAGGCATTTCTCTCTGCTGCATTGTGTTGTTCTACGACACGTAATCAATAGTCAATTTTTTAAGTTACCACTTTCTCAAATTCGTAGAATCTCTCTGTTTCTGTTAATCTATGAAGATATTACATAACTGTCTTGTTTCTGTTTAATGAACATATTTTTTTTTTCTTTCCACCATGACAAGTTTCTTTTTAGGTGGTCAACTTCTCTTTACAATTTCTGAAATTTCGACAAATTTCAAATTTTTCAAATGTTTTGTATATGCCATAATAGAAATTTTAACATGAATTTTCGTTTAAGGGACATTCGTTCTTTATTCTGCAGTTGCACGTGGGTTTAATTTGTTCGTGTGGTTTGTTGATAATTTTCCTATTGTGCTTTTTTATTATTTGTGCCATGCTTTCGGTGCAGCTGTAGCTGATTTTTACTGTGTTTTTGTTGAATATCTTGTGTAAGGTGCTTGATTCTGGGAAGTGTTTGTGTAAGAGTTTGAAGAATATTTAAACGGAAATTGTTTACAAAACAATGTAATATACCAAGCTACGATAAAATCACCAGATAATGAAGAAAAAAGCATACATAGGAGTAACTGAAGGACCCTGGAAGCAAAAGAAATTATACACAAAACATCGTTCACAAATAGTAAATATACGAACAGTACTATGCTTTTTCTAAGTATATCTGAAATAAAAAACAAAACGCACATCACACCAAAAATATCTTGGAAGATAAGGAAAAAAAGTCATCAGCCTACAACAACCAATCAAAAACTTGCAAACTTTGCTTGGAGGAAAAAAATAGCTATCATTACTTTTCCCCGACCAAAATAAATTATTAAATAAAAGATCCGAGCTCATCTCAAAATGCAGGCATGAAAATAAATTTTACTACGTAACCTAAAAAATGAAAAAACGGAAAAAATAAAACAAACAAATACACTAATAAAAATAAAATAAAATAAAATAAATAAATAAATACTATATTGCTTAAAAAACCGAAAACCGAAAAGAAAAATATACAAATAAATTGACCTAAATTCATCCAAGTAAATAGACAAACCAATGCCAAATTAAAAACTGTTCCCGCCAAAAAAAAAAAAAAAATAATAGTTAGAATGAACTACAACAACCAACCCCAAAATTGAACAAATAGCTTGAATTAAATTCTCAAACCAAAACAAAACTGTTAAATACGTGATATAAACAAATTTTTACTACGTTAAGAAATAAATATATAAAATAAGAAACAAAAAAATAAAAACGAGCAATATAATTTGACCCAAATAAATAAACAAAGCGACTTCCGGTAAAAAATAACCGCCATAATAGAATACACACAATGCACCACTAACCCGTATATATATAAATAGTCGAGAAAAATAACAGCATATGTGGCCTGACGATTGCATATAGCATGAAACAGACTCTCGCCTCTAAGTGTTGACATCTATGTTCACTTTTATATATATATATATATATTTATATATATATATATATATATAAAATTGAATTAAAAACAGACCACTTTAAGGTTCCATATAATAAATTATTTCACCACAGGCCTTTTAAAAGACTGCGGATCATCAGACTTTACTTCCAAACAAAAAATGAAAAGAAAATTTACACATTTTTGACGGGCCGTATTAAACATATGTAAATTAACGAAGTGAGGAAGTGAAGTGGGAGAGAGAAGACATGAGTGAGTTAGCAGATATTGACACATTTAAACGGTTAACTTAACGGAAATTATATATTGATATCGAAGGGGTAGAGAAGAAAAAACTCATAGAGAGAAAAAGAGATAAGGAAGTTATGAGAGAAATTGTCACTAATTTTCTTTGTAAAAAAAAGGCTAGAAACAGACGCTGTTATTTTGTTTTGCTTTGAAAGTGTTATTTTGAGGGTTCATAAACATTATAATGCTTGATATAAATTTGAATGTCTCTTAAATGATTTAATTTGATGTTTGTTAGTGATTTAAATTTTATTAAAATTTTGGGGATTTTCTATGATATAGTCGATTAGAAAAATATTCGTAGAAAATACATTAAAACAATACAATTTTATTTTAAAATATAAGTTTACTTCTAGTAATCTTTTTTTAAATCTCTTTAAAAAAATTATTATTGATTATTAAGTTGACATCTCTGTCCGTTTGAATTTTGTTCATGAATTTAACTCGTGACTGTTTCTAGATAGGTAATCTCTTTTACTTAAGTTTTAGTTAAGTTAGTATGGGGTAATATTTGAAGGTAATATTAAAGATCTTGCTCTGTCATATACTGTATACACACTCATGCAAATATCACATACACACACACACACACACACACACATATATATATATATATATATATATATATCCGTTTGAATTTTGTTCATGAATTTAACTTGTGACTGTTTTTACATAGGTAATCTCTTTTACTTAAATTTTAGTTAATATGGGGTAATATATGTCCAAATAAAGAAAAAGAACAGTCAGATTTAGAAGCCACAGTTTTTAGCATTGATTTTTTTTTTAAATTTAGATACAACGTAAACGATAATATAATATTTTTATTTAAAAAATATTTTACATCGCGATACGGAAATTCCTATGTTTCATTTCCGAAACATAGAAATTTACGTGTCGCGATCTATTTAGCTTGAAGATCTAATGATGATCCCTCTTGCTGTTGTGACCTCCTGATTCAGTTTTCTACTAGACAGTTCGCTCTTTTTAAAACTTTTCACTGTTCTTTGATTCTTCTTGAATGACTTTGAAGAAGGTAATCAGAACATGAATGTTGCTACCATTACTCAAGGTCTGAATGATCTTTTTCCTCTGGCCATTGCTCATTTGGGGCGACAGTGGGCCTGACAGAAAACGATTTTAACAGGTTTATTTTCTCAATAGGTGTTTCAGTGATTCTTACAAAAAATGGTGTCAAGATGGCTAAATGTCTTCTCTGAAAATCTAGAAGAAAGAAAGTCAATAAGTTTAGTGGGATTTAGATATTACATATTTCATGGAATGGATAATTATGCTGTTACACGATTTGACAATTTGGCTGTTACACCTATATACATACATAACGGTCACCTCAAGAAGAGGTATTGGACACGATTTTCGACACATTCGATATAACAAGACCGCAAATAATGCCAGAACCATGAAAATCGTCTAGAAAAAGAAAATTTACTGAACCTTTGGAAACAGATCCAAAGAAAAAGAAAGATATTAAAAAAAACCCTGCTACGCAAAATTTTCCGAAGTGAGGTGTTATTGGAACTTACACATAATAACATAATGGACTATTCCATACGTAATAAATACTGCGCCTCAAGAGGAAACAGAGAGTTCAGTCCGAAGTCGGGCGACCGGCTGACCGGCTGATCGGTTGAACTCTCTGCCTACGGAACGAGGCTACGCCGAAGGGCGGAGTCTCTTTCGGGGAGGTAAACCGACCCTGAACCCGTTTATACTTTTATATTTTTGGCCGAGCTCGGGCTCAGAGATTCCACGTTAAAGCGGCCTTGTGCCACATGATGCCCTCGTGGGGTGGAAAGTGTGACTAAATACTCTTCAGTCTGAAGTCGGGCGACCGGTTATTCGGCTGATCGGTTGAACTCTCAGCCTTCGTGCGGGGAGGAACCCGAACGAGGCTCCGCCGAAGGGCGGAGTCTCGTTCGGGGAGGTAAACCGAGCCTGAACACGTTTATACGGTTTCAAAGGGCATATTTTTGGCCGAGCCCACGGGCTCGCAGAACCCACGTTATACCAGCCTTGTGCCACATGATACCCTCGTGGGGGGTGACTAAATGCTGCTCAGTCTGAAGTCTGGAGTGAGGTCCGTCAGGAGTCTGTCAATCAGTCAGAGCGAGCAAGTCAGTCAGTCGAGTCAGAGGCAGTCCGAAACAGAGCCGCGTTCAGACAATTACTACAAGACATTGGAATAGTGATACTGGTCGAGACTACATTGTTCTCTCTACTAAACCTGATTGTTCATACTAACACTTCTCTGTATATATTCCTGTTTGTAATCTATCTGTGTTATTCCATATCCGTGTTCGAGTTCTTCTTTATTGGTTCTACCTTGGACTATCACCGTGGTACAAGGACCTGGACCATAACACTTGTGCTCTTTCTTTCTTTCTTTCTGTCTTTTTTCAGACTATCACCGTGGTACAAGGAACCGGACCATATCAATACATATATATATATATATATATATATATATATATATATATACAGTGCTGTTCGATAAAAGTGACTCCGAATCTCATTTATATCCAAATTTATAATTATCAATAGAATACCTCGAGGTGAATAAACTTTTTTTTCTAGGTGGTCGGGAAGGGGTCTTTATATTAGTAAGATTAAAATTATTTTAACCCCAAAAACAATAGACAAAAAATATTTTTAGTAAAAAAATTATGCTGAGTCACTTTTATCGAACAGCATATATATATATATATATATATATATATATATATATATATACTGTCTACTAATCCAAAGACAATCTCTGGTAACCCATGTGGAATAAACTTCAAATATTGATTTTTATGTAAATTGACTACCAGCCTGCTAGTCGATGTTGGTATCAAATAATTTATCCAGGTTTGAAAATTCATTCAGCTAATTGTATTGATAATATATCATTTCATATCTCTATCTATCTATTTATCTATGATGTTATCGAATAATAAAAAAAAGCTAATTTGATTTTTATTACGTCACAAAATATGCCGCATCAATTTCCGAAGAAACTAATATATGAAATCTTTTTCTCAAAGGTTTGAAAATAAAAAAACAAAAACAAAAAAAGAAATCAAAAAACAATTCCATGCAAAATCGATCCATTTAAGCCTATTATCCTCACCTCATGATTGATGTGTTAATTAGAGGATTAGAAATTGCGTGGCTTGGAATAAGGTCCCTAATTTCTAATAAAATGCCAGCGTTGAATATTTCAGTTGGGAGAGAACTTACACCTCTATATAAGCATTAATCATGGAGCTACAAGCGTATTCACCCGATCAATATGATCAAAAGCCTTGCTATCAACAGGAATCAACGGAGACAGGTCTATAGTTATAGTAGCGGTAACAATAGTTGGAGAAGATATAATGGGAGGAGGAATAGTGAAAATGGCAAGGCGAATAATGGCGGTAGTGAAATTATAAGAAGAGAATGTAGATAATAAAGTATTTGCATCTTCTATCAATTCATATTTATATGCCTGTTAATATCTGTCTATCTATCTATCACCGTCAGCTCATATCTATCTATCTATCTATCTATCTATCTATCTATCTATCTATCTATCTATCTATCAATTCATGTTTATTTATAAGTTAATATCTATCTATTCATATTTATTTATAAGTTCATATCTTTCTATCTATCGATCTATTCATGCTTATTTGTAAGTTAATATCTATCTATTCATAATTATTTATATGTTCCTATCTACCGATCTATCTATAATATATTTCTATCTGTCTTTCTATTCATATTTATTTGTAAGTCCATACCTATCTATCTAGTTAGCTATTCATATTTATTTTTATGTTCATATCTATCTATCTATCTATCTATCTATCTATCTATCTATCTATCTATCTATCTATTCTAACCTGTTCACTATCTATCAATCTATTAATTCATGTTTATTTATAAGTTCATATCTTTCTATCTATCTATCCATTCAAGCTTATATGTAAGTTGATATCTATCTATTCATAATTATTTATATGTTCCTATCTATCTATCTATCTATCTATCTATCTATAATATATTTCTATCTGTCTTTCTATTCATATTTATTTGTAAGTCCATACCTATCTATCTAGTTCGCTATTCATATTTATTTTTATGTTCATATCTATCTATCTATCTATCTATCTATCTATCTATCTATCTATCTATCTATCTATGCTCATTAATCGGTCTGTTCATATTTATCTAGCTAGCTAGCTTGATAGCTAGCTTACAGAAATATCATGTTGAAACATTGTATGTCTGTAAAACCTGTAGACATTCACTAGATTATATGCCAAAGTTAACCAATGTGGATCCTGGTCATTACATTATTGGGTGACCGCTTGGGAATAAAAGGGGCTATAAACGTGATGTGCGAGTGGTATAATGGATGTGAACTAAGAGATAGAACAGTCGTGTACGCGTCGGGTTCGTTATATTCATGTACGCGCAAATACCTTTGGGAAATATATGAATACTTATTCGTAATAGGTAATTCGTTGGACAATAATAATTATTTTTTATTTCCATAATATTCTTCCGATCTAAAAATATTTTATTGCTTTAAATAAGCTACAGAGGTTAATAATCCGTAAATCAAATCAATCTATATACGTTTCTTCACATATATCTGTCTCTCTCTCTCTCTCTCTATATATATATATATATATATATATACATAATTACATATATATATATATATATATATATATATATATATATATATATATATATATATATATATGTATGTTTGTGTGCGTGTTGGCACTAAGAATAAATATACACTAAAATATATTCTTATTATACATTTTAGTTCTATTATTTTATACCAAGCACTGTTTTGTTACTAACAACAGTCACTATGCGATATTCTACGCATATATTTATATTTATTTGTAAATTCATATCTATCTATCTATTCATATTTATTTGTAAGTTCATATATATATATATATATATATATATATATATATATATATATATATATATATATATATATATATATATATATTTCATTAAATAAAATAGACGAGTGTTGTCTATTTATTTTATGTCAATTCTTTTTAACGTCTGTCAATTCTTTTCATTAAACGAAAATCACAATATTGATACATTTTTTAAATCCAATCCATTCGGAAGCCATTATCAAATATGAAATTACAGTAAAATATATTAAGCAATACACGGACAAGAATGTGATGATAGTCTGTGATTGCTGGATGATTTGACGTTAAACACGTGCATATAAGACCCTGGAAGCGAAAAATTCAACTATGACGTCACACATGACCACGTGAGAGTGAATTCGGGAAGTATTAAGTATGGGAAGCTGTTGCTATAAACCAATGGCTTCTGTTACCAATATATATATGTTATAATTAATTCATCGAGTCTAGAAGAACCCTCAACAGAATGCAGAAACACTGGACGGCCGTTTTGTCCTATATCGGGGATTCATCAGCAGTGCACATCCACTACTGAGAATAGAAACCCGGACAGTGACGTTATCAGGCAAACGTCATACCAACAGATCCAACGAGCCTCGGTGACGAAGAGATAGCGAATTAGACTCGATATAGCACCGCTCGCTCGCATCATCCGCGTTTCACTTACCCATAGAACTGTGCCCACAAGCCACCACTACTATCCCCAAGCCGCACCATCCAGAGTATTAGAAGCCGGTTCAAGCACTGCTGGTGAGTCCCAAATGTAGAATGAAACGACCGTCCATTGCTTTCTGCATTCTGTTGAGGATTCCTCTAGACTCGATGAATTAATTATAATTATCTCAAATCCTCCTAATCTCTATCACTTGTATATATATATATATATATATATATATAAATATATATATATATATATATATATATAAAATCGAATCTAATAAAGAATCAAAGACAATAAACATCAACGGAAATCAGTGAACGGCCATTTCGTCCTTTTTGGGACTCATCACAAGTATGCAAACACTACTGAGAATCGAATCCGGACTCTTACGACACAACGCAACCGGGCCAGAGTGTCTCGTCTCCGAAGAAGAAACTAACTAGTCTCAATATATTAGAAGCTGGATCAAGCATGAATTTATAAGTGACAAAAGTTTTGGGAGATTTGAATAATTTCTCATAATAATTCATCGAGTCGAGAACAAAAATCCTCAACAGAATGCAGAAAGCACAGGGCGAGCGTTTCGTCCTCTGAATGGAGAGGCTTTGTGGAAAGAAGACGTTGCTCTTGGAGCCGGTTCCGCTCGTTTATGTAGGCTTTGATGAGTATCACCAGCAGAATTGAGCTATATTGAGTAAGGCCCCTTTTTGTCACTGAGTCACGCTGGCCCAATGGTATGGCGATTGCGTTGTATCATAACGATGAGGATTCGATTCCCGTTAGGGGTTGCGCTGATGAATCGCAAAAAAAGAAGTACACAAAGACATTTTTATTTTTAAGAAATGGATTAAATCCGACATATTGTATTTGTTTTACACTCATTCTAAGACGATCCATCTATTTGAATATTTCAATTTGTTTATATAATTCTATCTAAACTTGACCATATCTATCTATCTATCTATCTATCTATCTATCTATCTATCTATCTCTCTCTCTCTCTCTCTCTCTCTATATATATATATATATATATATATATATATATTATGAAATGGACAAAGTCCGACAATTATTTAAAGACATTTTTGTTTAACCTTCTTTTTATAGATACAAGTATTTAAGTAAATGCTGTGTTTATAATAAACAGTATTAAATAACATTATAACCTGTATCCTATACGGAAGCGTCATATGTCCATTTCATAATGTGTGACGTCATTTGTGACGTCATTTGTTTACATTTGATACGCCATGAGCAGTTATGAATGTACGTGAGAGATTCATGGAAAGTTGAAGTTTATAAGCAGTAAAAAGCAGAACGATCCTTTGTGGCCGATCGGTAAGGCACGTCAGGCGAAATTGGTCATGGCTGATCATGTATGGAGGGAAAGGGATACTCATCATGAGTAATGCAGTTAAAATACTGGACAAGAAAGAAAAAGTGGAGATTTTTACGCCTGAAAGAATTAGCAGATATGCAGCAGTCAAAGCATGAGCAGCAGCAGAAGTCAAAGCATAACAGATTCAGCGGCAGTTGCAAACCAATCTGCAACCATGTTAGGTTTCAAGATGAGCATTGGAACGTGAACAGTCTATCCCCGTAGATTAAATAAATTGTTCAGTTCAGGATTCTCTGTAGGTTGCCCAGGTCGATATCCACCTCGATGCGATAACTACAACAAAGATGTGGAGAATGATCAGAATACAAATATTGCAAAAAAATGATAATTCCTCATCCCAGAAATTGAGGCAAGAATAGGCGATCATGTATAAAATTTTAAAGTGATAAGCTTCATATTCTGAATACACTGCTAGGCCTTTTTATGACCAACAACTAATTATTTCAACCTGTGTCTACTGTTATTAGGTTGGTGCAAAAATAATGACGTAATAATGTCGTTTTTTAACGTATTTTATAAGGTCAAAAAACGACATTATTACGTCATTATTTTTGCACCAACCTAAGACAAACTATATCTGTACCGACCGGGTGTAACAGCAAAATTGGCCAAATCGTGTCACAGCATAACTGTCCATCCCAAAAAACGTTTAATATCTAAAGCAACGCTAAACTAAACTAGTTGATTTTTTTTCAGATTTTCAGACGTTCAGCCATTTTGACATCATTTTTCGTAAGAATCATTGAAAAGCCCTTTAACTTAGCTCCAAAGAGAACAGATTAAAATCGTTTTGTGTCTGCACCACTGTCTTCCCAAATAGCGAGAGGAAAAAGATCATTCAAGCCTTGAATAATGGTACCTTTTTCTGGTTTCAATCTTCAAAGTCTATTCAAGAACTCTCAAAGGAAAAAGGTTTAAAAAGAGTTAAGTGTATAGAGTATAACTGGATCAGGAGGTCGCAATAGCAAGAACGAACATCATTTCATCTTACAGCTAAATACATTCTTATTGTTCAAAATAGAGTCCAATAGTTTTATAAAAACCTCGGAGAATTCCAGTAAAATATCTTTAATCATTTCTAAGATACAACTGTTCAAAGCTTAATCTAACAAATACAAAATTTTGCTTTTACACGATTTGGACAATTTTGCTGTTACACCCGGTATATATATATATATATATATATATATATATATATATATATATATATATATATATGTATATATTCGCATTGGAACAGACAAAATGGCAGACGGAGAGACACGTGACACGTATTTAATTCGCTCAGAGCGATTCGTGATCGTTCTTACATTTCATGAGTTCTCGTGAGTAAATAATTTACTTTTACGGAGATAATCACTTTAACAAATATTCTGATAGAAAAACAAGAGCGAGAATTATGAGGAATGTAAATGAAACATTTAGAATTCAAATTCCCTTCATTCCTAAAGCCTATCTTTTATATTGTTGATACGACGAGTTTCATGGCTTGAAGTAATTGACGTTTTCTGCTTTTCTCTGGAAACATTGCTATAGGATGGGCTGCGAACAAAATGTAATTTCATCAGTTTTCTCATAAAGATGAAGATGACATGAATAGAGGAGGGAAGCGAAAAATGGGTGACAGAACTAATTTCAACTCGGAACTAATTTCAACTCGGGATTAATTTCACCTCAGAATTAATTTCAACTCGGAACTCATTTCAACTCGGAATCAATTTCAAATCGGAACTAATTTCAACTCGATTTAAAATCAAAGTTATCAGTTTTCTCACTGAGCCGTTACAGCTCAATCAGAAGTGAGATCAGCTGTCATGTTCTGACCATCTAGATATTTGGAGGTGCACCCATTGAATTGCAGTATCATCTGAATATATATTTACTAAAATCTGAGAAAGTCCTTAGAGAGACCGTTAACATAAACAAGGAAAAGTATACAACCGAACAGGAAGTCAATTTCCGTAAATTCCTAAACAAAAATCTCATTAAAATCCATTGGACCAACATTTAATAACATTTTCCATTTTTTAACATCTCTGATTAGCTCCCTTATAGTGTGACGCTTCAAAAAAAAAATCACCATAGCTACAACGGATAAATTTTAAATTTTTAAATAATTATAACAGAGCGGGTTCAAACGTGTATTATAAAAAAAAAATACCATCACAACGACTGAAGTTACAATAAGTTTGTCTTCGTAATTCAACCCTGACACTGATCTCGGAGGAGAACGAAAGTACTTGGGTTAATAAAAACTACAGCGCCTTCCATGATGAATTCCTACTTAATATCAAGAAACTAATTAGAGAAGTAGAAAGGATTATTATAAAAAATAATTAGACATAATATTGTAAGAATGATGAATATCATAATATGTGTTTAGGGTTTCCATACTTTCATTTTATCAAAAGAAGACAAAAATATATGTTCTACGAGATTAATATAAAAGTTATAATACATTGTTTTGATTAATGCCAATCCGTCCTTATTTTTCATAAGCTGAATGAGAGTTTTTTTTTATAAACTAAGACCGAAAACGATTTAATGATTTAAATATATTTAATAGATCCGAAATAGACTCCATTGTCGCAGTTTGACAGCACTTATGAAATATTGAACAAAATCTTTAAAAGAATTTTGCCAAACAACTGACGTTCTGCTTGTCAATAATTGGCAAATTTCCACAATTTTAAACATGGGATCAAAGTGTATATAAGTTCTGTTAAGTTCAACCGGGAATATCTGTCAGTTTAATAAATTCCCGAGTGCTATGTCGGTTTTAATAGTAACTATAAAACGCCCAATGAACACACGGAGATCAACACCCAGCTGCGACAGTCTGTTTCATATTTTAGACGCGATCATCAATGTTTGCGTTTAAGTATGAAACAGATCTGTCAACTTACATATATGCAAACGCCCTGCCCCTGATGTTTGAGCAATTTAACCCATAAATATATCAAACTATAAAACTATATTTCATCATATATATATATATATATATATATATATATATATATATATAAAAGACATTTTATGTTTAACGTTCTTTTTTTTTTTTTTTTTTTTATAGATACAAGTATTTAAGTAAATGCTCTGTTTATAATAAACAGTATTAAATAACATTTACCGGCCTGAATGTCCGAGAAATTTTCATAGAAAATATTCAGGCCGGTAAATGTTATTTAATACTGTTTATTATAAACAGAGCATTTACTTAAATACTTGTATCTATAAAAAAAAGAACGTTAAACATAAAAATGTCTTTTAATAAATAAATTGTCGGACTTTGTCCATTTCTTAATATATATATATATATATATATATATATATATATATATATATATATATATATTGTTGAGTGTTCCCCCGTGCGTGTATTGAAATAAGGACAAACACATACGTAGGGAAAATACTGGTATATCTGAAGAGGTATTTACAAGAGAGAGATTAGTAGTCAAACGAACGCAGGTTAGTCAGTAACAATCAGAAAGAATATAAAGTCCAATTGTATCTTCCGGTAGAGAGACGGAAGTGTGATAGTCACCTGATCTCTCAGAACTCTATAGAACTGCCTATTAGTAGTAGAGAGATCAGTTCATTCTGATGAGAAGGTGGGTGGCCACACACACACACACACACACACACACACACACACACACACATATATATATATATATATATATATATATATATATATATATATATATATATATATATATATAAAGAGAGAGTAGATTGTAGAATAAAAATCTAGAAACAAAATAAATAGAATACCGTATATATATTTTTCTTTTTCCTCAATAATTTTAAAATTTTAAACTTAATTTAGATGAAATTTACATTTTTGAAATGGGTAGTTTTTAATTTTAATTTAAAATTTTATCGTACAATTTAATACTTATTATAATAAATTCTATTTTAGTATAAACCTAACTTTAAATCATTTAATAGTTATTATAACCTTACGTCGTTGTTAAGTTTTTTGAATTCTTGTATACTTGTATTTTGATTGGTCATTTCAGCTCATGTGACAGCGTTTCCCTTTACGAGGGGCGGTTAGTTGATTTGAACCTTTTAAAACCTTCATTCTAAAAAATCTACATTCAACATCATCACTTGATAAGACAGAGAGATGTTGAAACAAAATGGCTATTTTTGAAGGGATTTTATAACATATTTATGTTATAATTTTTAAATATATATATATATATATATATATATATATAATACTAAAGTGAAATTGGTAGGAAATATTTTAAAGAAGACTTTAGTTCAAATGAGAGATCCATGTATAATACAGAGGAAATTATAATAATAATTAGAAAAAAACCCCTTAAAAATCAATTTATTTTGATATAGACATATACATATATAGGCATATACATCTCATCAGTTGGTCTGATGAGATGAATATGCCTATATTCATCTGAAAAGGTTGGGGCCTTCTCTCCTGAGCGAGCAATCTTACATGAATAGTTATATTTCACCCTCTCTCGGATAACAATGTTCTATTTTATTCAAATGATTTGGTTTGGTTGCTTGTGTTTAGTTTATCAACCTCTATGGGTTATTTAATGCCTAAATCTAAATATTTGATATTCGATTTTATGATTTCATCTAAATATATTTCGAACGTAATTTTATCTCTTCAACTACAGATAAAATGTATTGTTAGTAATTTTGCTATAAATAAATATTGTTGTTAACTTTTTTTTATATAAAAATGTATTGCCAGTAATTTTACTATCAAAATCGAGTTTTATACTTTCATAGCCTTTTGTTTTTGTTTCGGGGTTTTCCTCAGAGCTTGTATCCTAACAAGTGCTACCACCCTGTTTAGGGTAGCACTGGGGAATAACAGCAATTACGAGGTAGTTCAACTTTCCTCCAAACCTCCAACCTCCCGATCAGAGGCTTTGCTGCCGAATGTAGTTTATCGTTATGCCAAGGACTATCTAAAATTGAAAACCAAAGTGAGTAAAAGAGCCTGAAATAAGGTAATATACGTACTGCAATGGATTTTATTTAAAGCTTTAGTAAATTATTTTCAGAAAGTATTTTATGAGTTTTAAAAACGGTCTGCAATCATTTGATTCAATGTCCGCGTCTGCCAATGTGGCTCCGAGCCACTTGATTCTGTGAGCCTGGGTCTCTGACCAGAAAAGCAAGCACTAAAAAAAAAACAAGATAATATTCGCTTATTTAATCCCATATTTCGCTCTTTCATAGATGCACATATTTCATGCATTTATTTTTATTGATGACGATGCAAAGTGTAATTGCTGTAATAATTTTGTCTTTTGCTATCCCCCATGAGTGTTACGGAAAATCTATTTGTCCTGGTCTCTCTACTTAAAGTCGGGAACCGAACGTGTGTACTCGGGCCAAAGACAAAAATTGAAATAAATCACGTAAATCTATTTCTGTTATTGTCGTATTTCTTTCTTGCAACCATACACTTGTCTATAACAGAGCCATTGGACAAACATTGGGCATATCAACAGAACAACTTGTAATGTCCAGAAAGAGAAAGAAACTACTGATATACTGAACAAAAGACATAGAACAGGTCACCCAAGGAAACCAACTGTATTAAATAGTTTATCAGACTAATATTTTTTAGAGAATTGTATTTCTACTCTGACTTCCTCATTTTGACCTTTGAGGTCAGGTACAGGAAAACAAAGGAAGTTGATTTTGATTGACTAAAACTCGCATGGGAATGTTAGATAGGGAAAGGGATTTCAAGGAGTTAAGTTTTACACATCAAAGAATATAGACATGTTATTTTCATGTCTGATAAACTTACACCCCAGTGGGGGCTGAGGGAGCAACCCCACTGGCTAGTTAGAAGATATACGTGGTTAATAAAATAATGGCTAAGTTTTCAAATTCCCTTTGTTGATGTCTCTTTTATCTTCAAGCCAAAAACATTTCGCTACCAAAAACATTTTGCCATCCAACCGAGAGAAGAGAAAGAAGAAAGAGGAGAAAGAAAAAAGAGAAACGATATACAACAGTGTATTAATTGACAATTGACTAGGCATCCCGTTCCTCTAGTGCTACAGTGGGGTGTAGTCCCGAGCAGCTGTTCCCCGGATCAGGCACCTCACAGTTTTTATTCTCTCCAGCTGTGTCCACAGACTGGGCAACAACTGAGTCACGCTCTGTCCGAAAAGAAGGACGCAACTGACAGATAATGATCCCTCTCCCGACATATGTCGCGGAAGATGTACAGTCCTTAATATGCTCTTGCAGTGTGAGAGGAGGAGGAGGAGACACGTTGGAGTAATAGATGGCGGCTCGGATTGAGGAATCGGAGAGCCGAGTACGAATTCTAGTTGAAGCCATTACATTTATTTAGTGCTAATACCTTTGGGAAAAGTACGAATCATCATCTTCTCACCCCACAAGCTATGGATAAATAGCAGGACAGGCTGGAATCTATACCCCTTGGGTGGCAACTGGTCTACGGCAGAAAGAAATGGCAACCTACTGCGGGAAAAATCTATCTCGACAGTCATGTATCGAAAGATAGATGATCGCCTAAGCGTGTATCACATATGGCACATAAAAGAGAAAGAAAAAGATAGTGAGTGGGAGGAAGCGATTTATTTTATATTACTGTATAAATTCTATAGATTTGTATTACTTTTTTTATTCTTCATAAACTATCTGCTTTGGCAATGGAATGTATGCATAAAAAGTTATTTTAATGTTTATTGATTGATTGATTGCAGATAAGGTTATATGTAAATCATTTTGAACGCATAATGTGACGACACGTCTATTTTCGTTATAATAATTCATGTACATTTTCATGCTCCAGGAATTTTGAAAGAAAATTTATTGGTAGCTTACTGCATGGAAGTCCATTATTTTAGTTATTGAGATTCTTTTGTTATGCATGCATGTAAATGTTTATGTTTACAATGTGGATTATTTCGAGCAAAAGATACATAAAGCGTAGAGAATCATTTTGCAAATAACGCTGTGAGTGTTACATGATTTCTTTTCATGTCTACAAATATACTTGTTATAATGTTCATCTATTTCCACGGAAACAGTTCAAATATCACGTGTTTTCTCGGGAACTCTTATGTAGTCAAGTAATTTTGAATATATATATATATATATATATATATATACAAACTTCAAGAAAGGAAAAAACTTGCCTTTTGTAGTTTTTAGACTTTTACATACGGGCGACCCTAAGGGATGTTGTGCATCACAGAAAACTGATTATACTGGCGGCCTTTAGTCAAGAAATTGAAAATGCATGTACAGCAATCCCATTAGGCTATTTCGATAACCTTGCCCAAGGAGTAGTTCACCATATTATGTTTTTATTAAAACAATTTTTTTTAGGAAAATAGGTTTCTTAATTGAAATGTTTCCAGTACCCGTTGAAGTTTCCTTCCTCATTGTTTGTTCGAAGTAATGTTGAACGTCAACATCTACATTATGCCATTATATTCTTTTTTGTCTCGAGGGTAAAAGGCCATCATTTTAAGCATCTCTTATGTTTGTTCAACGTTGGCTTCTATTAACATCGTGATCTTTAAATAAATTTAGTATTACAATATCTATACTAGTTTTTCCTATCCTGAAGTGTAGATATATATTTTGGTGGACTCTGTGAAATGAAGATTATGAGTATATTGTGGGTACTTAACGATTACGTAAGGACTTGAAATGGTTAAGATTCTAGCGTTCTAAGAATCATCCACGCAGGAGTCTCTTCGATAAAGTAACGATCATTGGAATGAAACACTGGAATTTCACTAGTACAAATTGCATGCGAAGTGAATCAGAATGATTCGACCCTGTGGACATAGCATCGCGGGTTATACCTGTAAAAGTATGAATTGGTGGAGTGGATTTCGTTATAGCATTCGACATGGAAAGAACGACAGAGAAGCTATATTTAGCAAATTTGTAAACAGTGACTATTACTGCTGATAATGCAAGACTCTCCAGTCGGATGGAGTTCTCTAGGTCACTGGCGTGTTTATGAAAAAATAAATACGCAAATATTCGCTCTGTAACCCTAAACCTGTGCCGAGGTAACTTTTATTAATGTCGTGATGCCTGAATAAATTTAGTATTTATACAAGTTTTTCCTTTCCTGAAGTGTAGATACATTTTTGGTGGACTCTCTGTGAAATGAAGAATATG
>CAHIKZ030001166.1:65000-97500 GCA_903632075.3 Acanthosepion pharaonis
ACTTAAATTAAAGACAATTTGATGTACGTAGGTCTTTACTTTCCGAACAAACAAATATTTTTATTTCACGCATCATTTTCGCTGGATTTCGAAATTACTTTTGATGATTTACGAATTTATTTACAAGTTATAAAATTATTATCGCGCAAAAGAAAAGTTCGCGACAAAAAGATTGCCGAAAACAATTGCAGCAAATATTGGAAGTTAGTTAGAGAGTTGTGTCCCTTTATTTCAAAAAGTGCGACACCCTGACAATCGCATTTAATATATATATATATATATATATATATATATATATATATATATATCAGCGTTACACTATTTAGCAACTTTCTAGCTCCTTTCTATGAAAATGAGCAACGAGGCTTGAAAGGATTCAAACCATGACACATAATTTTGGTGACTTTTATTATTATTTTCGACAAGATTTTCATAATAATTTCACAACATATACTCTCTGTCTATTATTTCTGTTTAATAGTACATGTCTAAATGAATGACTGCTACCTATATATTTTAAGGATACAACAGCACCTATCTACACTCATAAACTTCACTTCCTATCTATTCAACTTTCATTCATACCACACCACTCTTCATAACAATTTTAACAGTAAAATTCTAACTTGAGTCTCTCTCAAGCCTTGTATTATGCGGATATTAGTATAATAATTATAGATAAGAAAGTAGTAAATATAAAAACTGTTACACACATAGCCAACCTTGACTAATGTCAATTACATTAATACAGATTATGCCATTACACAAACAATTCAGTATTAGATTCACTGGTGTTGAATTCTTTGATGAAGCTCGTTGGGTGAATTATCACGCATCAACATTTTAATTATTATACTGTCGTGTTGCATTGTGGGATTAGGAGTTGCGTATTTCCACTAGCGTGAGAAAATAAATATCGATTTAGAATTAAATTAGAATTAAATAATATTTTCCCATAACAATGTCGTCTTACACACACACACAATATATATATATATATATATATATATATATATATATATATATATATATATATATATAATTGGTGTATACGGAATGAATTCAATAACTAACAATTACTATTCTTAAAAGAGTGCTCAATACAGATTAGAGCAGATATAATTATTTATTTAAAAAATAAATATGTTATAAAATCACTATAAATATATCCATTTTGTTTCATTTTTTATTTTTTTAACAAAAATTATATATATATATATTTTTATATATAAAATTTAAATATATATATATATATATATATATATATATATATATATATATATATATAATAATAAAATAAGCCAATAAAAAGGCTTAAACACTAATATTCCATGGTCATAATTTATTCCATTGAAATCGTAAATACGATCCAATTCATCAGACCTACAAATTCAAAAAAAGCTAACCCTTACTCTTTTCTGGACATTGAGTTCTACCTGGATTCTATCCGCTTGGGATATTTTATTCCAAAAATATGCATGTATGTGTATGCACCTATCTATATATATTTATATATTTTGCATATATATATATATATATATATATATATATATATATATATATATATATATATATATATATAAATAAAAAGCAGAGTAAGATATATAATCCGGTGTTCTTCTTGATATTTTTATTTTTTACAAAAATAGTGCTCAATGTAAATTTACAGACCATTAATATTATAAACTAACTGATTTAAAATATGTTATTTTTTTTTTTGTTTTTTTTTTTTTAAAAAGACATTACTTCCATTTCATCCCCTAAATTCGCTTCAGGATGCAATGGAACTAATGTTTTAATTTAATTACAGAATTAAATTCGAATCTTTTAGCTTCCATTTTTGAAACATGTTTAATACTGTGTAGCGAAAAAACATATTTTAAATCAGTTATTTTTTTATATTTATATATATATATATATATATATATATATATATATATATATATATATAATGCATACATAAGATATATATAATTAGTAAGTATTCATTATTTATTTTTTTAATATGATGTGTATGGGGGATCAAAATTGTAGACAGACTGTCCAATGGTCATATTCGTTCTGTTGTTTTTCTTTCGATCGTCTAAGTCATTTTCAAGAACAAAGAGTTGTTTGTGCGTTAGGCAAGCTTCTGTTGGTATTCGGATTCGAAAGTTGGAAAAAAAATACATTAAAAAAATAAACGTACAGACCGGTTGTTGCTGTCGGTTGAATTTAATCCAACATTATGCCTATAACGTATATTGCTGTCAGATCTATCTTTCTGTATAGATAGATATATCAATGAATAAATATGTAGATACTATAAGCAAAGAATCACGTCGACAGTGTGCATATAAATATAATATATATATATATATATATATATATATATACATATATATTGTCGAAGTCGATCGATACTGATTTTCCGCATGATAATTCACTGGCTACCAAATATATGCATGTATTGACAGATGAGTTCGATTCTGGCAAGTGATAACAGCCACTATTAAGATTCGATTCTCCGCGATAGGAACAGAGTCGGACACCTTTGGGACCAAGTTTCTTTTAATAAAACAAAAAGGATCAAAACTCAGGGCTTTTGCTTTCAGAGGGCAACAACAACAATAACAGATATTGATGTAATTCAGAAAACTTCTAAATGCCCTCAAAATAAGTACAGAGCTAATATATATATATATATATATATATATATAGATATATATATATATATGTATATATATGATGAACGTTATTTTTAGTGGGTACTGCTCACATGCCTGTTTTTAATTATGTTTAAGCATCAAAACAAAACAAAACAAAATAAAAACAGACAATCAATTAAAATACATTTATCCACTAAAATAAAGTCTATAGGAATAAAATAATGCAAGAAAAAAAAAACATTTAAAAATCTTTCTTTTTCTCCGTCTCTCTTCTCCTCCCCCCCTCTCTCTCTCTCTCTCTCTCTATATATATATATATATATATATATATATATATATATATAATATAGATATATGATATAATATGTTTATAGGCTTAATGTGCTCGATATCCGGGGCAGATCCTGAATAAATATAAGAATTGTGGCCACTGATGTCTACATGGTTTGTCGACAGTCTGTTTCACGCTTGAAGAGCAATCTTCAAGCCATGTTGATTAGATAATGCCTCAATTATTTATATATGTTAGTTATTGAGACACTATGGGTATGAAGCTTAGTTATTTCCGTGCTTTTGAAGAAAATCTCTGTCAAAGTGGAAAAAAAAGTTTTCGTTTGACACGTTTCGTTTTTTAGAACGTCACTGGCCTAAACTGATGCGACTACGCATGCGGACGAATGAAGGAGAGGCGCTAAGAAAATTTAATTTCTTTGTTTTTTGTTTGTATTACTTTTGTTATCCCACATTGGGATAACAAAAGATCTGCCAAGAAAGATAAAATATTTTGTGAATTTGGACGTAAATCTATTGTGGATAATCAAGCGATTAAAGCACTTTAATCTATATATATTTTCGTCTTAGTAAATTGCTTTCTCTTTTATTGAAAGTCTTTCGGTCAGACTAATTATTGTGAACAACTAATGCACTGAATGTGTTGCTTTGCAAAAGATCCCTTTTGTGTTCATATAATATTTTATTTAAATTCCTTCAGGTTTCTCCTATATATTCCTTGTAGCAATTATTACAGGTGATAGTGTAAATTCCTCCTTCAAGTTTGAGCTTATTCTTTTGTTTTGTATTAATTAAGTCTTTTATGGCTTTAGAAGTAGTTGTAACGCAATTTATTTGAAAGCTTATCTTAAAGCTTATAGAAATAATTTTCAGTTGTATTTTTGATAGAATTAGCCGGTAAAAAAGTATATTTTGATTCGTTGTGCATGTCAGAATGGTCCATTGAAATATTTAACGAGCCATCTATTTCGTGACGAATACACACACACACACACACACACACATACATATATATATATATATATATATATATATATATATATATATATATATATATATATATATCTTTTCATGCTTAGTCGCATGCTTAAAACGTTAGGCCGTATGACCTCTGGATGTTGACTTCGATGGACACTTTTATAATTTTACATTTACATACGCTCTATCTCTACACATTAACCCATAAAAATAACGTATCTTAACATTACATTTGATCGCACACACACACACACACACACCCACACACACACACACACATATATATATATATATATATATATATATATATATATATATATATATATATATATATATATGCATACCAACATCATAACGATGATGATCTTCTGAAACAAAATCATGCGGCAAAAATGAATATACAAAAATAAAATAACGAACGATTTTATTTAGATTCTGTATTAAACGTATTCCATTGATGCAAGTCGGTGTGTCTATTAATAAAACAGCAAAAACAACACATAATAGAGAGTTTTCTTTAGCGGAGCACCTATTTTTAACTTATTTTTATTCGAACAATTATCCCTATCTTTGTTGTTATTATCACAACGTTTCAGCAGTTGTACGCCCCGAACTTCATGAAACAGATTCTTAGATAATACTTGATGAATAAAGAAACAACATTACGTAAATAAATATGGTTTGAATTTATTTTATAATTACCGCCAAGTCACCATATATTGGTGATATAATTATTCCTACAAGTATTACTAATTTGTAGTTGAATCAATAAATGTTTTCCCTTGCGCTTTGCCTAATTTTATAAATGTTATTTATTTGTAAGCGATTCCAGTTAACGTTAATAGATGCCGAGTACCATAGCACTTTCCCAAATTTCGCAGGAAGCCACATATATTGCTTTATGTAGAAATATGCAATGATATACATATACATAAGAAGAAGGCCGGAAAGTACAACAACTGAAACGTCGTGTATATGACAATAAAGATTAAGACAATAGTCCAAACAAAGCAAATAGTGTAAATTAAATTAGAATATATTTTCTTTTTAGTCAGTCTGGAATGCCCTAGCTTGGGGTCTGCAAAGAAATATGCGGTTGAAGATAAGAAAAAAAAAACTAAAAAAAATAATGTAATTATAACATTTTATTGAATTTCATGAAAATTGTTCTGTAATAAATCGAATTATTCTTTAAAATTATCTTAAAAGTTTTTTAGAAATATTTTTTCTGCTATTTAATTAAAATATATATGCGCATGCTCAAACGTACATTCATGCAAGTCTGAATGAAACTGAAATAGGCTTCTGTGTTGCGAGAACTTATTTACCTTTCTGTTTGCTAATAACCCCTTGGTAACAGGAAAGCTGCATAAGCCGTAGTGTTCGATCCGTTGAAGTCACTTCTATGAATTCTGTGCTCAAACGAAACATATTTTCGAATAAATTTACTTTCTTAAATAGAAAATTCTAGATTTGAAATTTGATCATCATGTCGGCAGTGAAGTGACAGTATCGAACTAGAAGAGTTAAAATTATTATTATTGTAGAATGCAAGATTATTTCTATCATGGTAAAATGCTCAAGTTGGTCGACAGACTGGACTGTCATATTCCAATAATTAACTTTAACTCCCACGTAACGGGAACTCCCTTTAATAGCGTTTCATTCATGAACAGACAAGCCACGTATGCGACTGATTTTGATTGGCAAGAATGACTTGCAATTTGTCTACCCACGCAAAGGACTGACGTATTTTTTTTCGCAATAGAAAACATAATCTTTAGCCAATTCTGACGGCCCAAAATATCTACCTACATTTACACTTATGCCTCAAATCGTTTTAACAATAAGCCGATGCGATGTCAAATTAAAAAGAAAAAAAACAAAAAACTGGTCGCTTCACACTTTCCGTCTTTACTTATCGTATTATAGGATATTTTTGCACAAAACTAAAATAAGAAATCGCATTACATATGAATTAGCCCCGGGTGTTTTCAGCCAATTTTAATATCTCGAGGCTACATAAAGATTGAAACACTGGTTCCTTTACGATCACCAAAGTTCAATAAAATCGTGGCCGGTCATTACCTATAGGGGCGACAGTTTGGGAATACCATGTGCTTTAAGCTTGAATGTTAGGGTGGTTTAATGGATAATGGCTTGGAATTGTTTATAGTCGGGTCGAGTACTAATTCTCGTTTGAGTTCGTTAATATCGACTTACATACACAACGAACCTTGGGATATTATGAATCCATCTCATCTATTTTCCCCTTTGAGCTATAAGCTAATTAATCCCTAAAGCATTGTTATCTAAAAAAAAATTTTCCCGTTTCAAAATATTTTGTCTTTAAATAACCTGCAACGGGTTGATAATCCGTAAAAAACGAGACAATCAGTTAATCCATAGCCTCTCAAAAATTGGTTACGTAGCCTTGATATAACTTGCTGACGAATAAGAGAACATACTGCGTGTACATTGATAGACCCCCCCCTTGTGGCTATTGTAACTGAGATTAAGCGTTATTTAATGTGTTTCTATTACTTTACTTCATTACTTAGAATTATAGATTCTTAACTTTGGGGGTCATTTAGATTGTTTCGGGGTCACCAATATTTTATGCTCTAAACATTATTAATTTAACCAGATACGGAGTTCCTGATGGTGATCAAACATCAGCATCGGTCTCCCATATAATGTTTATTTATCCCTGTCTAGATTACGTGGTTCTGTTTTAATTAATCCATCAAATATCAAGGTTGTAATGTAAATCGATTAAATAAACTATCAATTATAAGAAGACATAATCTAAGTGCACTAACACGAAGGTCAATCAATGATACGAAGTAAGAATTTAAAATATCAGAATGAAGCAAGTACAAAAACTCACTTAACTGGAAAGTGTATTAAAAAAACGAAAAAATGTTACAGAAATCCAAAGGTTCATTGAGATAGATGAAGATGCCTTCCAAAAGCAAAACAAAGTATTATTGTGACGTCGTCCCCCCTGGTCGCAGCGTCGACTCTGTCGTTCGATCTCGTTCGCGGCTCCAATTGTGACGTGACGTGATGTAGCCGCCCAAGGGTCGATCCTTGTCACGGACAGCACCAGTTGTGACGTTTTTGTCGCGGCGTCAGATGTTCTCTCCTCGCTGCTCCAAGTGTGACGTTCTAACCCTTTGGTTAGATGATTACCAGCCTCGCCGTTCCCAACTCGCTTCCAACACCTGGTTACTAGGGTAACTGTACTGATCTCCGGTCTGCCTACCCACGTTGTGATTAGATCTTAGACAGACGGGATCAAACAGGGATTGGGGCCGTATGCAAGTTGAGTTCGACGGGGTGGCAACACACAAGTAAAAGAAAAACTCACGAGGCCAAAAATTACTGATAAAAAAGGGTAACAACCTTTTATATCTAATGTTCGTTACATAAAAATCATTCTTACTTCCCGACCCGTTTTGTGGACTGTGGCAGTAAGCTTCTACCATACAATTTAAAGACTTCGAATTGCCTACTCTCTAGAAATTTGTATGTCGGAGTGTGGTTTGGTTTCGACACTGGGCGCTAATCTCTACCAGTCGTTCACGGCTGATTCTTCTCTTCGGCTTGAGTTGGACGAGCTTATACACTTCGGCTTGAGTTGGACGAATTTCTTCACTTCGATTTGGGTTGGACGAATCTCTGTTCTTAGGCTTGGTTTGATTTCAACTTCTTCTATGCGCAACTGCAAGTAACTTCTTCTTCGTCCGCCCTGCAACTCTTCTCGCCAAGGTCCGAACTCTTCTCTCTGCCGTCCGAGGTGAACCGAGCTCTCTGTCGTCCGGGGCTGAACTGAGTTCTCTGTCGTCCGGGGCTGAACTGATTTCTGCCTGTCTGGCCTGCAACTCCGCTCCAACTTCTCTGCGGCTTTCGAGCAATTTTCTTCTCTTCGACTTGGCTGCAACTTCTCTGCCTGTCTGGGCCAAACGGACCGACCCTTCTTGCCTGCAAGGGGCGAATGAACAGGGCCCGCCGTCCGCTCTCCAACTGCTCTGGCCGTCCACCCCGCAACTCTGATTTCTGTCGGTTGGGGTTCAGCTTTTATTGACGCCGCAACAAACTGGGGTGGGTCTGTCGGCGTCAGGGTTCCCTTGATAATTCTAAAAGTCGCACTATTTCTGATTTCCCATTATCGCTCTTACTCTCACCCCTACTTCCTCACAGTGCCTCTGGGGGGGGAGGCGTATACCCATCTCTCCCGGTCTCTCGCATGTCAGGTGACCGTTTTCGACCAATGGGTCCTGGTCGAGCGTCCTTTCTCCTCTTTCTCGCATATCACGTGACCGCCCTCGGCTAATGAGATTCTGGTTGGGCGTCTCCCGTCCTTCGTGACGTCTCCAATCGGGCGTGGCCTATCCGGGGTTCTGTTCTGGGAAGAACACCTTGCTAAAAAAAAACAAAATCAATTTGGCCCTTTTTTCGCACGCACGAAAATGACAATCTCGGCCTTTCTCACCTTTTGGCTTTTGTCAAAACAGCCCGCCGCTAATTAGATGTGACTTCAGGAAGAATTTTTCTCGTGTTGCTGGCGCTTTCTGTGAGCCAAAACAATTGTTTTCATTCCTTTATTTTCGCTCAGGCCTGATAGCCAAAATCTTAATTATCTGAATTGAAAATATCTTCACTTTATCATCGTGGGGGTTCTTAACTTCAACTCTAGAGCTGGTCAGGATCTGTATACAATTCCAGCGGTCACCTCTCACCCAAAAGACACCCCTTTTCGATTAATATTTCTTTTTCCATTGTTCTAAAAATCCCATTTCTCCAAATTGATAATGAGCTCCCACATTCCGTGGACAAAAAAGTAGGCCAGGTGTTTTGACCGATATTTTTATCAACCGTACGTATGTTCATCCACTTTTACCATGTCTGTTTTCTTTTTATTACCTCTAAAGTTTATTCTTTCAAATAACAATTTCTATTGTTCGTGAAATTCGGTCAGGCGCGTTGGCCTAGATATCTCTTGACACCTGTTTTCGCTTATGACCGGCTTTTGCATTATCCATCTCTCCCTCTCTTTTTCTTCCTTTTCCTTTTTCTTTTTTTTCCTTCTTCTTCCCTTAGGATCGCCTAAATACAATTAGAGAATTATTCTCAAAACTCAATTATTCTTCGTCTAAATAACTAACAACTGGTTAATAAACCGAATAAAAATTAAATCATATTTCTATGAATATTTCTTTTTAGTTTTTCTAATAATGCAGGGTGCCACATTATGAAAAAGGAAAATTTTCATTAGAAACTGGTGAGACCTAAAGTACTAGGAAGAGTTATGTCCTGCCCACAAAAAGAAGAGGTAGTGAGCAAAATTTCATGGGAAAATTCGCTCGAGGGGGGGGTTGTAATGGAATATACCCACTCTCCTTATCGCCGATTGTGTATTGTCTATATCAGTAGATATATATAGTAAGCACAGGGCTGATTTGTTTCGGGAATTAGTCCAGAGTTGGAGATTCGTCTTCAGCTGAGCTGATCAATCTCTGCCTCCGGGCAGAGAGGATCCCCAGATGAGGCTATGTCGAAGGTCAGAGTCTCCTCTCGAAAACAGCTAGCCGACCCCATTTTATACGGGGAATTTTTGGCCGAGCCTACAGGCTCGGATACCCCACATTAAATTCCGATATGTGCCGCATCTGACCGCGTGGGGCGGCTGGTAGATGTCCTTGATTCGGGAATTACTAGCCTGCTAACCGATTCCCTGTCTTTCAGTAGTGTATTCTCTTTTACAATATACCCCTCTTCCTTTCATCTACGCCCGTGTTGCTGTTCCTTTCAGTCGAGTACCACAGAAACGAAGAGAGTGTCGAACTTCTATGTAATATTAATACTAGAAATTTAGCAGTGAGTGTTGAATTATTTCCTCACGAACGAAAAAGGACATTTGAGGTAACACAGATATGGTTCTAGAGAAGATGAGAATCTCATGGATAGAACATGTGAGCAACGATGAAAAATGAAGGAAAATGGAATCAGAAAGGACACGTTTATTTAGAATCAGAAAGAGACAGTTGATATTTGCAGGACATAAAATAAAGAAAGAACACTTAGAAAATGTGACACTCAAAAGGCATACTCAAGGTGAGCGGTTAAAAGCTATAAGCTAGCTGACGAAGCTACTATGACGGATAATAGAAGGATACATATTGCTTACATCTACTTAGATCTTAGAAGGTGTGGAGCGCCATGATTTCCGGTTTCATCTAAACTATTTCCATATAATTTGACTAGCTGCCCAGCAGATATGGCGTCAATACTTCATTCCCGATCTAATCTTTCTCTTCTAAAGATGGAGCCAGATACCTTCTCAGGCGATATAAGATCCAGACCGCTTTTTTCAGCATATTTAACGATAAATCATATATATATATATATATATATATATATATATATATATATATATATATATATATTATATATTCATTGTTTCATTAAATAATATACACAAGTGACCATGACCACGCGAGAGTGAATTTGAGAAGTATGAAGTATGGGAAGTCGTTGGTATAAACCAATGGCTTCTGTTACCAATTATAGACATTTAAGGATATTTGTAGAGATTCCATAGTTGATTTTGTTTAGGTTGGGTTTAAACTGTTTGATGTATATAGCTTCAAGGATTTTTAGATTTTCGCTTCTAGCGTCTTATATGCACGTGTTTATCGTTGCTTGGAAATCATTCATGTAAACAATAACAGACCATCATTACTGTGTTCTCCGTATATTGCTTAATATGTTGTACAGTAATTGTCATCTTTGATAATGGCTTATTGTTATGGTCCGGTTCCTTGTACCACGGATAGTCCAAGGTAGAACCAATAAAGAAGAACTCGAACACGTATATAGAATAACACAGATATATTACAAACAGGAATATATACAGATAAGTAGAAAGTGTTAGTACGAACAATCAGGTTTAGTAGTAATTGTCTGAATGCGACTTTGTTTCGGACTGACTCTGACTCGACTGACTGAATCGCTCGCTCTGATTGACTGACAGACTCCTGCCGTATTTCACTACAGACTTCAGACTGAACAGTATTTAGTCACCCCCTTCCCACGAGGGCATCATGTGGTACAAGGCCGGTTTAACGTGGGATCTCCAAAAAAGATGCCCTTTGAACCCGTATAAACGGGTTCAGGGTCGGTTTACCACCCTGAAAGAGACTCCGCCCTTCGGCGTAGCCTCGTTCGGGTTCCTCCCCGCACGAAGGCAAAGAGTTCAACCGATCAGCAGGTCAGCCGGTCGTCCGACTTCTGACTGAACAGTATTTAGTCACCCCCCCCACGAGGGCATAATGTGGCACAAGGTCGGTTTAACGTGGGATCTCCGAGTCCGTAGGCTCGACCAAAAAATATGAACGGGTTCAGGGTCAGTTTAACTCCCTGAAAGAGACTCCGCCCTTCGGCGTAGCCTCGTTCGGGTTCCTCCCCGCCCGATGGCAGAGAGTTCAACCGATCAGCCGATCAGCCGGTTGCCCGACTTCAGACTGAACTCTCCGCTTCCTCTTGAGGCGCAGTATTTATTACGTATGGAATAGTCCGTGATGTTATTATGGGTAAGGTCCCATAACACTTATGTAAGCCGAAAGCTTAGGTTGGCTTAAAAAATATGGATCAATATTGTGATTTTCTTTCTTCGTTTAATGATAATGTTATTAACCTTATCAGACGTTATGAAAAGAATTTGCATACAATAAATAGACAACACTTGTTTATATTATTTAATGAAACATGTATGAATGAAAAAATGCAGCCTAAATATATATATTATATATATATATATATATATATATATATAGTGCAAATCAGTGTTCACCCCATTGAGCTGTTATAGCAAGATCGGAAGAGATGAAATTCCAGGCTCGGGTCACCTAGATATTTAAAAGTGCACCTATTGATCATCATGTTCATGGATAATATAAAGCAGAAGGAGAACAGGATTGAGTGAGCCTTAATTAACGCCTGCATTGTTTTTTTCTTGTTTTTTTTTATATTTGTGCACGTGACTCTTTGCGTTTTTGTACGCGTTTGCATTTAGTAAAATGAGGTAAGACCTAAGAAAAACAAAAAAAACATTGTTCTTATTTTAAAATACCCATTAAGCACGTCTTTTAGGATCAGTTATCCTCCGCTTTCGTTGCTATAATGCACTTTATTGGAAGCGCTCAACGACTGAAAAATTTCGATAGTATTCTTTGCCAACAGAAAGAGTTTCTCGGTCTTTCTTCAAAACGGAAAAAAGCGCTTTTGATAAATGAGAACGCGACTGAGCATCGCGCGCGCTGTAATCTCGCGAGATTCTCACTCCTACGAAATCTCCGATAGGCGGAATGACAAACAAAACTAAATGCTTCCTTTCTTTTTGTATTGTCTTTTCTGTGCTGCCACCTACACAGTTCGATAATATATCTCTTCCCATTGTTTTTACCTTCAAGGAAAAAAAAATAACGATCGATTTAAAAGCATACACAAGTGAATAGATCTTTTTTTTTTCATCTACCCACATACACTGAATTCCTCGTAGTATTCGGTATATACAGTGGGGGGAAACAAATATTCGTAAACGTACAAATTTTTAATTTATAGTATTTCCAACAAGTGAATAAACCTACTTTTCATATAATTAACTGTACACATATGCATAATAACTGCATATGCATAGGACACAGAAAAATATTTGACTTAATAGAAATAAATTCGATTTATACATTTTAATAAGTGAAAAAATATTCGTACAATGTAAATTTCAGATATTAAAACGTTTAAATTGCTTTAATACTCGAGATTATTGCAATGGAATATTCTAGAATGTTTCAGTAATGTTATCAGTAGTTATTTGTTGCCTAAAAATACAAACAGAACATTCTGTAATTGATATTCGTGCAAGAAGGTTATCATCATGACAAGAGGTAAAATTTGACAAATTCGCAAAAAAGAACTGATTGTTGAGCTCTGGAAAGAAGGTAAAAATTGCCTGAAAATCTGACAACCTAAATATTACATTTTTTACTATTAGTTTATTCATAACAAATAATAAAAAAAAACCCTCAAAACTGTTGAAAACCAAAGAACAGGTTCTCCAGGAAATATTTCTGCAAGATCTTTGAGGAAATTAATGCGTTAATTTAAACAGAATCCATAGGTTAGCCATCAAGAGTTGCAGGATGATTTACTCTCATCAGGAATATGTGTCACTAAATAGACAATAAGTAATGAATTTTATAGGAACAATTTAAAATCACGGTCCTGGGTATGACGTTAAACTGCAAGGCCTCTGATCAGGAGGTTTTGAGGAGCGTGGAACCACCTCTTAATTGCTGGTGTTCCCAGGTCCACGCTGACCCGGGGTGGTAGCACCAGTTAGGGGTCCCAGCTATGGGCAAATAGTGAACTCCTAGCTTTTACCAGATCTTACCCACGTCCTGTGTATGACAATAAACTACATCCGCGTCCTGGGTATGGCGATAAACTACATCCGCGTCCTGGGTATGGCTATAAACTACATCCGCGTCCTTGGTATGGCGATAAACTACGTCCAACAGCAAGGCCTCGGATAATGTTTTCGGAAAGATAATGTTGCCAGCTGTACGTTTTTGAAAAAATAATGTTGCCAGGGATACGTTTTTGAAATATCCTCAAATTACGTTTACAAAGTATATATATTTAATATATATGTGCAAACTGGATTTGGCATTAAATAACCCATAGTTGTTGTGCCATAATCAATCTAAAGTCAAGTCCCTCTTGGGAAAACTCTGCTGTTATTGAAAAGACACTGAATTGCTAGGTTGAAATTCGTTCGTGAAAATAAGGATGAGAAAAAATATTATTGGGAAAGATTAGTAGGGGCAGACGAAACCAAAACTGAATTGTTTAGATGCAATTCTAGAAGACCTATGGAGGAAAGATGGCAATGGTTTCAGACAAAAGAAGACAGTGAAATTTGGTGATGGCAGCATCATAGTTTAGAAAATTTTTTTTTCTGCAAAAGATACTGTCAGCATATCATTAATAGATAGTAGAATGAGAAACATAGAAAGTCAACCTTACGGCAGTGGGAAATTAACTGGAGATGAACCACCAGATCAGGACCAATTATATCGTAGATTCTTGGGTCTTATCAAGGAGCTCAAGGTAAATAGCAATATAATGTAGATAATAATGATAATAATATTAATAATAATAATAATAACAGAGATAGAACCTGTTACAATTCTATGGGACTACACAATACACACTGACAGAACAATCAAAGCCAACCACCCAGATATTGTTATTAAAGACCACAAACAAAAAAAAATCTGCCTCCTTATTGATATTGCAGTCCCTGATGACTGCAATGTATCTTTGAAGATATACAAATAGCTGTCAAAATACAAGGACCTAGAAATAGAAAACTCAAAAATGTGGCACATGGGAACATCAACAATCCCTGTTGTAGTTAGAGCCCTAGAACTGGTTGGAAAAGATTCCAGTAGACTAAATGAAGGGATTCCTGGAAGTTCATGCCTCAAAGAGATACAAAAAATTGTTCTGACAAGTACAGCCCACACTTTACAAAGGGCTTTATCTATGTAATATATATTTTTTTTTTGTTAGTGGAAAGTGTCATGATTCCACTTCTAACCTTAAATAATAATAATAATTATAGCAATAACAACGGTTTATAAAAAATGACACAGCAATTTTATTTAGACTGAATACAAAAGTTAAAGAAATGATTTTTAAAATACAGTATTTCTGCTTTGTATTTTAATTATATCATTTTGCTACTATTGTGTTACCGAATTGACGGGAGACTAACACAGATTAATCAATTAAATGTATTGTTTTATGTGGCAGAAATATTCTAGTGTGTTCGGGCAACGTTACAATTATCGTACGCTTCTTTAGAATAACCTCAATGGTTGTAGGATAACTAATCGACAGTCGAGACAATAGTGTCTGGGCGTGATCAAAATCTGATGCAATCACGGATGAGACAATATTTTTTAAGACCAAACAAATTTCATCATACACCCCGAAAATAGTTTCATATTATTGCACACCGCTGCAAATGATATAATCTGAGGAAAAACTAGAAATCGATTGCATCCTGTCACTCCAGTGGGTTTAAAACTAACCGTATAGTGAAAGAAAGGAAATTAAAGCGATTGTTTAAATTAATTTGCACAAGGGTGCATATACATAGATACATATATCATTTTTTCGGCTGACATGAAATGGAACGATTATATTCAACTGCATTCAAGGAAAATTGGTTAAGTGCCTGGTGCCAGACAATTTTACTCCTCTGAATACAGCATGCATGATTATAAATCTACCATTCCTTCTTTCACTGAATAATTGTTGCAACAACTGGTCTGATGTTCCTGTTATATATCTTGAGATTCTTGACAAAATCTAAGGAAGGGTTTATAGAATATTATCGGCCTTAACCTGGCATCTCGGCTACAGTCACTTTCCCACCGCCGTAACGAGATTTAAGTGTGTCTTTTCTATAAATAGTTTTTTTTATGGCAATTGTTCTAATGATTTTGCTGACATTGTACATTGAGTGCATGAATTTAAGTCGTCTACTTAATTGGCAAGTAGGTCTCATTGTATTAACGTTGAAAGAGTTAGATATAACCGCACGTTCTATTCTAGATTTTTTCTAGCACTTTTCGCATATGGAACAGTCGATCGGTATTTTGCTTCCCTGTCTAGAAACTAGTATATTCAAAAGTTTAAATGGGACGTGAGTGAAAATCCCGTCTTCTTGTATCGCATTTTTATGGCTCTTCTTCCACAATTTTTTTTCTCCTTTTCTTACCTTTTCAGTAAGCACTTGCGTCTTAGTGGCATTATCGCCTTGCTTGCGGTGAACTGTTTTGTGCGCGTGTTTGTGTGCGTCAGTGTGTGTGTGTGTGCGCGCGTGTGCGTGTTTGCGTTTGTGTGTGTGCGCGCGTGTCTCTGTGTGTATGTGTGTGTGCGTGTGTGAATTTCGAATTTAACGACTGGTTGGCAAGATTTAATAATCTTTTACCAGACAGGCGTATTTTTGGCTGCTTCTTGCACCCGTTGTTCTGTTTCGGCGTACCATCGCAGCTGAATACAGATGGGAAATTTTCAACTATTTTCATATAATTTCAAATCGACTTTCGGGTCGGTAACTCTCCAAGTATACACACCCCACAGCATGTGATCAAAGGATCGGATGAGACCTCCACGTTAACATTGTTTGTGCCTGGGAAAGAATGGAGAGGGAAATAGAAAATATTAAGTAAGAACTTTGTATCATCTCATGATTCTGGTACCAATGGTAGGCAAACGCACTCCATTGTTAAGCAAAGGTATCATATTTCCTAAAAAGATCACCTTAGGGTCGTATCACGTTGAAACATTTCTGGTACGATCATAAATGTCAAGCAACGTTAATCTTTGTCATTAGCTAGATGGGTGACAGGTGCACTAATCTTGGATGTGCGGGTGGTGCAACAGATATCGTCTCGGAACTGTTAATAGGAGGTTCGATTTCCAGTTCACCACGCGTAAATATCATTGGGAAAGGTATGAATTCACTTCTTCTTCCCCTCCAGATATGGGTTAATTAGTAGGACTTATGAATAAATTATTATCATCTCAAAAGATTCTTACAATATAAAAATATTTTCTGTCTTTTGATAACATGCAAAAGTAAAGGTATTGATCCAGTGACAGTGTGAGTTCAATACCTGGTTAAGGCAGTGGAGAATTTAGATAGGTGAATTAACAGGAGATAACTGATAACTGATAATTAGACATGGCACGTGGAACTAGAACAGTCTACGCCAGCGAGCGAAATACAGGGTTCAGTTCGACATTCCAACCACCTGAAGAAGGTCGAAACGTTGTAATAAATATGGCAACAATGATGACGACAATAGTCCGAATAATGTAAATAGTGTATATAATACCTTATCTCAGAAATATAGACATATAAATGTTTACTCTTAAGATATTTGTTTTCGTAATAAAGTGAAGCAAAGTTCATGAAGAAAGAGGAAATTGAACAGAAATTTAAAAAAAAGTAAGTAGGATTTTTGCTAAACATTATTATATCTACTATATACAATAATTTAATAAAAATACTATTTTCATGTAAAATAACTAAAAGAATAATTTTCTCATTTCAAGAACGCGATTACTATACTTGAATTTCTTTCATTCATTCGTTTTTGTCTTGCAATTTTGGTATGGTTTCCTTTTCAGCTGAATAAAATTGCCCTACAAGACATTGAGAGATTGATACTCGAATATTTTGATATTTTCGCTTTATATCAGCGTAAAGCAAATCATGTTTCTTCACCATCGTATGTTGTCGACTACAAATCAAACACGGGTTGCATTTAAATCATGAAAACGTTATGTCTCAGATAGGAGTCCCAAGGCGGTGTAATGGTTAGCAAGCTCGTCTCGCTAGATCAATTACGACTGATCTTTGAGTTCGATCCTTACTGGGTGCCCCATTCTTTCGGTTTTGTGCTTGGAAAATCGCTATATCCAAAAATCAGATTTTTCCCATTTCCAAATGTATCAAACACGAAATGAGGATAAAAGTCACACTTGTAAGAATATATTTAGTAAAGCTTGCTGAACATTTTACCGTATTTGTAAACAGTATTTCTAACTTGCTAAACCGTGTACTGTACCTGTAGCTTGCTAAAAATTGTAATGCATTTATAACTTGCTGAACAGTGACTCTATTTGTAGCATGTTAAACATTAGGCAGTATTTGCAGTTTGTTAACATTGTACTGTATTTGAAGGTTGCTTAGATTTTTAATATATTTGTAGCTTGCTGAACACTGTGCTTTGTATGTAGCTTAATAAAAAATATATTCTATTTGTACCCTGCTAAACATATAATGAACTTGTACCATGCTAAATATCTTACTGTATTCGTAATTTGGTAAACATTTAATGTTCTGTAACTTGCTACACATTGTACTGTAGTAGTAATTTGTTAAATATTACATTTTATTTGTAACCTGCTAAAAATTATACTGTATATATATGGGTTGTTAAAAGGTATTTTATACTTGTAATTTTTTAGATAGATTACTGTATTTTTATCATACGAAACAGTGTAAATCATTTCTAGCTTCTTATACATTGCAATGTAATTGTAGCTTGATGGACATTGCAATGCATTTGTGACTTGTTGGACATTATATCGTAGATGTGGCTTGCTAAACAATTCTGTATAATAGCTTGCGAAAATGTATTTTATACTTGTAGCTTGCTAAACATTTCAATACCCTTGTTGCTTGCTGAACATTGTATTGGAGTTGTGACTTTAAAAATATAGTAAAAAATACAGTAAAAAGTATACTGCATTTCTAGCTTAATTATTGATATGCATCGGTATCGTGCTAAATATGTTACTGTATTTTTAACTTGGTAAATACTGTAAGGCCTTCGTAGCTTGTTATTGTATTGTTTCTAGCTTGCTAAACACTTTATTGAATTTGTGACTGCCTAAACGTTCTATTGTATTTGTAGACTCTTACTGTTATACTAGCTTGTTAGATATTTACTTCATTTGTACGTAATTCTAGCTTACTAAATAATGCATTTATCGCTTGCTAACCATTGTACTGTGCATGTAATATAATAAAATGCATATTGTATTTCTAGCTTGCTAATCATGGAACAGTATTTGTAGCTATCTAAAACTTTCAGCTTGCTAAACATGGCAATGCAATTGTTGCTGGCTGCAAAGTACATTGTATATGTACGTTACTGAACATTGTGATGTATTGTAAGGCATTTGTAGCATGTACACATTTCACTCCATTTGTAGCTTACCAAATATGTTATTGCATTTGTAACTTGCTAAACTCTGTTCCGTATATGTAATTTGCTTAACATTTTACTTTATTTATAGCTTGCTAAACATTCTTCTGTAGTTACTCCTTGCTAAACATTGTAATAAATTTGTAGCTTACTGTTGTTGATTCCGGGTTGAAATCCGGTACCAATAAATAACAAACGCCAAGAATGAATATAGGAAAATAATGTATTAACGTAATAATACAAACTGGTAAAAGCAGGTTAGTAGTTCCAGAAATACGGGTTAGTAGCAAAATATATATACAGTCTTTGGTATTGAAGTATCGCTGTATGACTTCTTACTGAGTCTACGTGCATGCTTACTGTGACTCCTACAACGCTGTAACCTCACCCCTCACTCTTCCGGTTACCTACAACCTTTTACTCTGTCACTCTGGACTCGACTCGACTCTTCGGTCTTGCTCTCGGGTCTTCACGTAGCCGTAGTATATGTATATACTGGGTGAGTCCATTTGTGTAAAAGGGGGAGAACCCTCAACACTTACTAAACGTTGGAATGTATTTTGAGCTTGCTAAATATGTACTGTATTTGTAACTTGCAAAACATTGTCCTTTATTTTCAGCTTGAAAAACTTTGTAGTTCATATATAGGATGCTAGAAATTAATCTGTATTTTTTGTTTAGTTTAATTTGTTTTGTTTTACGGCACATCAACACCAATGGCTTATTTATTGCCGACGAAATTTTTATTGCTGCTAATATTTTGTTTTGTCAAAAATCTATTTCTGTTAATAATAATTGTTGCAAAAATGTGTTGCTGTAATAATTTTCTTTCAAAAACTATTGCTGATAATATTTT
Organism: Acanthosepion pharaonis; assembly: GCA_903632075.3. NCBI lineage: Eukaryota > Metazoa > Mollusca > Cephalopoda > Sepiida > Sepiidae > Acanthosepion > Acanthosepion pharaonis. The sequence goes on from CAHIKZ030001166.1 coordinate 84,635, forward strand.
TTCAACAAAAATAGTTGTTAATATTTTTTCTGCTTCAAAAATTTATTGCTGGAAATAAATTTTTACAAACTATTTCTATATTAAAACCTGTTTTTACACTTTCATAGTGTTTTTACCATAGTTTGGGGGTTAACTATTTGCCCAAAGCTGGGACCCTACCAGGTGCTACAACCTCGGGTCAGGGCGCACCTAGGAACACCGGCAACTATGAGGTGGTTCCACGCTGCTTAAAACCTCCTGATCAGAGGCCTTGTTGTTGGACGTAGTTTATCGTCTTCCCCAGGACGCAGATGAAGTTTATCGTCATACTCAAGACGGAAGCTGTATTTGTAGGTTTCTAAAATTTATAGTGTATTTGCAGCAGTGCTGCATTATTAGGCTGCTCAATACTGTACTGTACTTATAACTTACTAAACATTGTACTGTAAATGTAACTTACTAAAAGATTATAACCTATTTGTAGCTCACTAAAGGTAGAAACTTATTTTAGATGATTAATATTATTCTGTATTTGTATGTTGCTAAACAGTGTAATAAATATATCACTTGCTAAACATTGTACTTTATCTGTAACGTGCTGACCAATGTATTTGCAATTTACTGTATATTGTACTGTATTTATCGTTGCTAAATATTATCCAGTGCAGAATCATTATTATATTATTTTATTTGATTCCTGCTTTGTATCCTGTAAAGCCGGATCCAAACTATAGTACTTAGGAACTATAGGGGAATTATTATTTAATTTATAGCACTTTTCTTAATATATGGGACTAGCAGCATGGCCCGGCGTTGCCAGTGCTTGATTCAAAAATTGTACGACTCATACAGCAATCGCTACCACTTGACTTAAAATATTTTTGCCCTTCCTTACCTTTAAAGGAGTGCGCTTTGCCGTGCTGATGTTGCTACATGCCTTAATTCTTGCCTATCTCACACTGCGAATTTTTTCTAAGTTCTATACTAAACATTAAAGCTGTCACGAAAAAAGAACTAAACAAAATGAACACAAAACGATCAGCTTTAAAAAAGGACTCGTAACTGGAAAAACCGAATGAAAAAAGACTTTTTCACACCAAACCCAGTTCTGCGGAATCAGAATCAACGTTGCGTTTAAGCAAACGAATGAGCCAATTGGAGTAAAGTGCCATGCAGATTTAATTTTTTCCCACTTGTGACGAATGCAGCTATCGATTTTTTTTGCATGCTAGCATGCTAGTTAACATCCGTGTCAGTCAGCTGTTGGCTCTCACGCTGACCAATAGAATCTTCCTGCCTATTCGTGGCAGCCAGCTAAATGCTCTCACTCTGGCCAGTAGAAAATGGCCGCAAACTACATGAAAACTGCCGTAGAAGAATGAAATAATTGATTATTTCCACTATCGATGGGAGTTGGGAAATGCAAAGTCGGTCTTGGCCTTTCCACTGACTTGGAGCATGTGCATGTAAATTTTGGTGCAAATCCGTCGAAAATTGCGGCCGTGCATTCGGTATCCACACAAACACACACACGCGCGCGCACACACACACACACACACACACACACACACATCCTGCCTTTTATAGATAGAGATGTTCCTTGTAGGGCGATTTTCTAAGCAACTTGTAGGTTGATACCTGGGACACTATTCCTTCTCGCACAAGGCCTAGAGCTCCGATTACTATTGATACATTTTCAGTTTTTATTCCTCACATCCTCTTAATCTCGATCTTCAGATCCTTGTATTTGAACAATTTCTCCATAATTCTTATGGAAGTGTTTCTCTCAGATGTCAATAAGTATATACTTCTTAAATTTTATGATAATATCAGGTCTTTTGGCTTTTATTTCCTTGTCAGTTTGAATTGGCATGTCCCAGAGGATAGTTACATCGTTATTTTGCATCTGTTTCTCGTTGGTGGACATACCATCTCTCAGTGGTTTCGATTTTGTGCTTCTTACATACCTTCCAGTGCACATATGTCGCTACCGTGTTATGTCTCTGGGTATATTCATTTTTTTTTTTTCCAAGTAATTCACTTGTTTTACAGCTGCCAGGAATTTGATCAAAATATTTTTTGTTCCTTTTGATTCCCAAGAAATGGCTTTATGACTATTTCACTGATCATTTTTGTAAAAAAAAAAATGATCACAGAAATTTTACATAGATAAAGCTCTTGTGATGTGTAGGCTGTACTTGTTAGTAGATTTTCTTTGTATTTCTTGAAATCATGGGAATCTCTTCAATGAGACTATCGAACCTTTTTCCAATAAATCCGTTTTTGTCGTCTTTGATCACGATATCTGGTTAATTACCTTTGATTATTCTGTCTGTGTATATGGTAAAGTCCCATAAAACTGCTACAGGCCCTGTCTCTGTAATCACGTCTGGGTGATTGTTGTTGTTGTTGTTCTTCTTCTTCTTCTTCTTCTTCTTCTTATTATTGTTGCTGCTGTTTCTGTGCTATAAATTCTTATCATTTAATTGATATCACTTTTCTTAGTATATGGGTTGTTCCTAGTAGGGTGACTTTCCGCGCAACTTGTATGTTAATATTATCTGGGATACTATTCTTTTCTCACGAATCCCAGGGATCCGATTACTATTGGTACAATGTCAATCTTCATTCCCCACATCCTGTTAATCTCGATCTCCAGTTCCTTGCATTTGGACAATTTCTCATTAATTTTTATGGAGGTGTTTCACTCAGATGGCACTGCTATGTCAATGTCTTTGGGTATATTCGTCTTTTGCTAGTTCCGGATATCCTGAGATAAAATGGTCGACAGCTTCATCATATTTTCACAGATCCAGGACGAGAGCAAGACCGAAGAGTCGAATCGAGTCCAGAGTGACAGAGTAAAAATTTGTAGGTAACCGGAAGAGTGAGGGGTGAGGTAACAGCGTTGTAGGAGTCACAGTGAGCGAGCACGTAGACTCAGTAAGAAGTCATAAAAAGTCATACAGCGATACTTCAATACCAAAGACTGTATATATATTTTGCTACTAACCCGTATTCCTGGAACTACTAACCTGCTTTACCAGTTTGTATTATTACGTTAATACATTATTTTTTTTCTATATTCATTCTTGGCGTTTGTTATTTATTTGTACCGGATTTCATCCCGGAATCCACAACATAACAGATCCAAGATTTCGGGTTAATTCCATCCTGGTTTATGTTCCACGTATAGGATCCGGTTGTCAGGTTTTGGTCCTCAGCTGCAATAATTAGGCCTTCAGTCTCAGCTTTCAGCACGGTGCTCATCAGCCACTGTTATGTTTTCTGTTAGGTCACATCTGCTTCTTTCGTTTTTTTTTTATTTATTTGCTATGCAAGCATTATCATCCCAGTTTTATTTGCCCAGTTTGGTTTGCTTAATGCTTTACTCGCTTGGCGTAAATGTTATTCGCTTCGTTTTTTTTTTGGGGGGGGGGTAGTATTTCAGGTATATTAAGCTGTTTTCTGAAGGGTGGACCTTCTTTGTTGATAGTGCGGATTTGGTGTTTTACTGTTTGTAGGAGAGGGTCATTGATTTTTGTGACCTCGCTTCTAATCCGATTGCTGTAGCTTTTAGAGTTAATTCAAGTTAGATTAAAACTCTACCCCCTAAACCTCTTGGTACATACAGCCTATCAACATCTGATTTCCGTCGGTGCATCCCCATTTGGGTAAGTATTTTTCTGGTCTTGGCGTCCTATATTTTAATGTCATTCAACTTCCATTTAATAATGTTGAATCTGGATGTTACTACTGGTATAGCTAAGGTGTTGGTAGCCTCCATTTTATTGGTCCCATTTAGTTCGCTTTCTTCTAACAAACATACATTTTATACTAGTCTTTCCTGATCATTTTCTTCATAATTGAATGTTGTATTCCGTCTTCTTCATTATTTTTTTAAGTATTTGTATGCGCCATCTTGGTCTAGTTCCTCAATCTTGTTGCTGATATCAATGTCTAAATCCGTAATTTTCGTAGGTTCATCGCCTTTGAAGGTGGCTTTGACACATTTGCCGATTCCGAACTCCATTCTAATGTCTTCGCTGAAGGTTTTGACAATAGTGAGTAGGTTTTAAGGTCATGAATATAAAATAGGTGATTCAGTTTGCCATTCTGTGACTTGTATCCGTAGCTACTGTTGTTCCGTAGGCAGCTTAGCGGCACTAATGCAAGACAGAAGTGTAGTGTTGATAATGAATCTTCTTGGAAGATACCACTTTTGATAGTCATTGGTCTCAATGTTAATGACCCGTTTGTATGGTGCAGAATTAGTTTCCAGTTTTTCCGTTATGAATTTAAACGTTGTGTGACATACACTGTATATTATTATTATTATTAGTTGTAGTAGTAGTAGTAGTAGCAGTAGTAGTAGTATTTCCTGATTATAACCCAATCTGACAAAAGATGACAAATGTGATGAACCAAGCACACGGTTTGCGGAATAGTTTTCCAGAGTAACTTGTTCACCATTACATTGAAACGGAGGATCAGAAGGTCGGTCCAGTATTCATTTTTCAAGTGAAGAATATATGAGGAGTAATGCAAGCCAACTTGCTCAGTACGTGCTTTTCCAGTTAGAGGGAAAAAAGAGCAGTAATATCGATTGCTGGCCAATGTTACGTACATAATATTTCATCTGGGAAATCAACCTAAAACTCGACTTCGATTTTCGCATCTGTGACACTTGATTATTGTAGATTCTGTCAGTACGTTTTACTGACACTGTTGAAGTTACAGAAAGTAATGGTTTCTACCAGTAATATGAACTGCAACTAAACATAGTGGATAAAGATATTCCCACATTAGATCATTAAAACAGAATTATTTTTTGTATTGCAATAACAAAACCTCTTATAAATAAATCTCAATGACAATAAATCAGCCGTAAATATGAGAGACCATGCAACGTTGACAACTGATGTCCTAGTAGTAATAATTAAATCTGCTGATGAAATAACTCTAACATATCTCGGTATATTGGCAAGAGTTAAAGGCAATAAAAAAAGACCAACATTAAAACAAAAATTAGCACACAAAACAGATGAGATGTTACTTTTTAGTTAATATTTAATCGGTATTTCAATTTAACCTATAAACGTCTTGTTTTTCATGAAATTATATATATATATATATATATATATATATATATATATATATATATATATATATATATATAAAGAAAGAAAGAAAGAAAAGAACAGTAACATATATAATCCGGTGTTCTTACAGATATTTTTATTTTTACAAAATAGTACTCAATGTAAATTTACAGAGCATTAATATTATAAATTAATTGATTTAAAATATGTTTTATTCGCTACACAGTTCTAACTATGTTTCAAAAATGGAAGCTGAAATCTTCGAATATAATTTTGTAATTAAATTAAAGACATTAGTTCCATTTCATCCTCAAGCGAATTTTGGAGTAACTTTTAAAAGTACTGGGTTTTAAAGACACAGCAAAAATCATAATTCACGTTTCCAAGGATACAGAGAAATCCATTTAACCAGACAAGGGGTGTTTGCATGTTCATTATCGCTGTATTAGTAAAATTAGTAAAATGATCTTTGAGAGGGTAAATAATAAAATTAAAGAAAAATAAGCCTGAAAATTTGGATTAATACCAAGGAAGTGATAAATTGGTTTACTTACATAAAAGAAAAAAAAAGTGTACACTAATGCAGTTTGATATTGATAATTATTACCAATCAATATCTAAAGAACTATTCAAGAATGCGTTGGACTTTCTCACCCACTATACGGATATTACAGATGAAGAAAAGAACATTATTGTAAATGCGAAAAAATCGATACTGATACATAAAGGTGAGCAATAGATAAACAATTCATATGACCACTTTGACATCACAATGGGATCACTAGACTCAGCTGAGTCTTCTGATTTCATAGGTCTTTTTATATTACACAGCCTTACAGCGCACCGTGATATTAATATAACTGACATTGGTTTGTACAGAGACGATGGTCTTATGGTTATTAGAAACTCAACTAACTTCAAAATAGATAAAATTAGAAAAGGTATATAAAGAATTTAAAAGCAAGGACTTAAAAATTACGGTTAGCACTAAATTTAAAAAAGTAAACTTCCTGGATATAACATTAGACTTAAATAAAAATACATACACACTTTATAAAAAACCCAATACCAATCCATTATATATACACCCTAAATCAAATCACCCCCCCATCTATTATTAAACAAATACCGTTATCTATCAGTAAAAGAATAAGTACAAATTCGGCAAAGATTTTCGATGAGCATATCAATTCCTATAATACAGCTTTAAAAGTGAGTGGCTACAAAACCCAAAACTAAATTATAAAAAAATGAAAAGAGAAAGCATAGAAAAAACAGATGTAGAAAAATAATTTGGTATACGCCCCCATACCACCAAATGGTAAAGAACAAATTAGGACAAAAATTCCTCGCATTAATAGTCAAGCATTTTCCTAGTGAAAGTAAACTAAGAACTATTTTTAATAAAAACACACTAAAATTGAGTTACAGTTGTACGGAAAACTTAGAAAAAATTATTAAGAAACATAATGCTAATATCTTAAATAAACACTTACAATACCAAAAGCAAAAAAATTTAGACAATCGAAAAATAAAAATAAAAATAAAAACTAATGAAGATAAACAAAAATTATGTAACTGTAAAAACCCTCATATTTACCCTCTATAAAATAAATGTCGCACGAAATCATTAGTATACCAATGCAATATCTCTTCGATTAAACATCCTGAAATATATATATATAGGTTGCACAAGCCATGAGTTCAAAAAAAGATTCAACCAACATCAAAGTTCATTTAGGATAAATAAATATAAAAGAATCAAATAAAACACCTACAGTAAAATGGAAGTTAATAAGAAAAGCTAGAATATGTAGGTCATTAAATGGCCCATGTCCTTTGTGCATACACGAGAAACTATATATTACTAAGTTTATAAAAAATAAAAATTTACTGAATCAGAGAAATGAAATAGCTATTTTATGCCGTCATTGTCAAAAGTTTTCCTTAAATAATATTTAAAAATTTAATAATAAAATAAAATAATAAAAATAAATTTAAAAAGTGCGACCAGATAAAGATATTCCCACATACTTATATTTAACGTGGAAAAAACAATTTTATATTCTGTAAAAATCTTTAGCAAGTCTTGAGGAAACTCGGTATCCCAGGAAACATGCTAAAGGTGATCATCTCCTTTCATTAAGGAATGAAAGGTAGTATCGTGTCTGATGGCATGATGTCGGAATATATGATGTCACAAACGTCACCAAGCAAAGGTGTGTCATGGCCCCTTTCCTTTCTGCCTTTTCTCGTCGGTGATGCTGAAATATGTATTCACAGACACAGAGAGCGGCGTCAAGTTTCAGTTTCGAACAACTGGTGGTCTCTTCAATCATCAGCGCTCCAAAGCCAAGACCCACCTTTGTACACAAATTATTCGTGATTTGTTGTTTGCTGATGATGGTGCTCTTGTTGCGATATCCTTCGAGGAGGCCCAACATCTAATAAATCGTTTCTCTGCTGCATGTAAATCCTTTGGTCTTACACGTAGCATAAAGAAAACTGAAGTAGTACACCAACCTTGTCCAACTCTGAAGCAATTCTGTGGTAAGAAACAAAAACCACCAGTCTACAAATTTCCAGAGAGACCATTGAAAGTAGAAGACAAAGCCCTGAGCTATGTAAAGTCTTTCACCTATCTTGGTAGCAAAGTCACCTACAGTGGAACTTTAGATGATGAAATCATGCATCGGATTGGTAAGGCTACCAGTGCTTTCGGCAAACTTCGCTATCGCTTGTGGAATGAGCCGGGTATTTGACTGGATACGAAAATTCGGGTTTACAGAGCTGTTGTTTTTGCCATCCTTTTGTACGGCTCAGGGTCGTGGACTCGATACAGGTACCATATACGCCAGCTGGATGTTTTCCATAAAAGCTGTCTGCGTGCCATCTGTGGAGTTAACCTTCAAGATACGACATCTAACATAGACCTGTTTAACAGGTGTAATATTTGAGGAAATGAGACTTCCCTCATACAGTCTCAGTTACGGTGGACTGGTCATGTCTTGAGAATGTTGATGACAGGATATCCAAGATCCTAATGTACAGTTAGTTATATCAGGGCTACAGGAATGTAGGACGCCCATGGCTTAGATACAAAGACAAGATGAAGAGAAACTTGTCAGCTGTCAATATACCTCATAACACCCTTGAGCAAGTAGAGTCGCGATCAACGTGTTTTAGTGGATTCAACAGTTTTCAATCTACTAGTCTGAATCGTATTCAAGAAGCAACAGCAAGATCTAAAAGGTCAGCCCATCTAACAGTGATCTCAACCCACAATCCTTACTCTTGCTCCATATGCGGCCTCTTTTGTAAATCACTGCGGGTCTTAAGTGCCACTTAAGATTATCGCACAAAATTCATAACTGAATCCATTGGTTAAGTTGTCAGATCCCCATACGTCGAGACCGACGGGAGAGTCCGTTATATATCAAGAATAGATCCAAATAAAGTCGATCTTCTTGGTATTAAGAAGGGAAAATATATTCAAACTAGAATTCTAATTATGAACCATCACAAGAAAAATATGCAATTTAATTCTAGTTCGTAGAAAACTGCATAAAAATTGTAAAATTTACAAAAAAAATAAAAGGCTAATCAATGAATAAGATCTTACACCATTTGTTAGGTCATAATTAATAAAACAAAAATCGATAAAAGTGTAAATGGCACCATAATACAACCGGGTAGAGAGCATAAGACAAAATGTTTTAAATTTGCATTGTAAAACGCACTAAAACTACTGCACACTATAATAGATTACATTATAATATGGCTAAATTGTTCAGTATAGTTTCCTTTGAAGAAAATGAAGGTCTTATTTGATGACACAATGATTTAGTAATAATGTGCTTTTGCCATGCAACTGCTCATTTCAAACCGTTAGAATGTGCAGATAAATTCGACAAATCCAACGTCATTCCACTCATTAGAACCCCTTGCAGTTCATTATTTGAAAAACCTTCAGAATGCGTAGACTCACAAATTCTATTTTGTGAGACGTTAATCAAATCTGACCAGCATGTTGCTTCAGACTTTATGAATGTAATTTTTTAATGTCTTCTTTTGTGGCTCGCTGCTTTTGTAACAAAAAAAATGTTTGAAAATTTACGCATACTTCGTTATATTTTAAATGAAATTTTAAAATTAGTCTTGTAAATTGACCTAAATAATTAAGTCTGAATAAATATTTACTTATCAAATGGATGAATTTTATAACCTCTTTCCTCATCTCCAATTCAACACTGAGAAAGAATATTTTCTTGAAGCAAGGAAAAAGCATTGTATTGTATTTTTTTTTAATGCAACATTCTATATTTCAGTGGACTGCTACATTATCTGTTACATTCTCGGGATCATGTTGAATATATACAGTTGTTGGTTATGAAGTTTACTATCCCTTTTAATTTCAAACCACCTCTCTGCATATTTTTTTTAAGTATTACGCTCCGAGCAAGGCGTGAAGCCACTAGGATGCAGGGGGTTGCAGAAGATTTGGAGCAAGAGCAGATAGGAGAGATAGAAGAAAGGATGAGGAGAAGGATAGTGGATAGATCAAAGTAACTGAAGATGTCGATTGACATTACATGTGAATAGTTGGAGATTATAGCTCTCAGGGAAACAGTAATAGAAAAGGGTGTTCCACAGGCGAGAGGTGCGAGATATGAAGCTATTAGAGTAAAAGAGACGGCTACATTTAACTGTTTCTACAGTGAAAGGGTGAGAGCGGGATGCCAGCCTCGTAGGGCGCTTGAATTCATGAAGTCTGGGAACCAGTGAAAGCAGCTCATCGGAGCAATTACGATGAAAGTATTTGTAGAAAAGAGAGAGGCGACATCGCGTCTGTGAGAGAGCAACTGTATACGAGATGCCAGATCAGGGCCAATTATATTACATATCCGCCTCTGGATCTTGTCAAGAACTCCGAGGTAAACAGAAAGTGTACCAGACCATATATGGCAGCAATACTCCATGAAAGGGCGAATGGTTGATTTGTATATTTGAAGTATCGGTTCCGGGGAGAAAAATTTCCTGGCGCGGCACAGTGAGCCAACTTTCCTTGCGATGGATGAAGCAATTGATTCAATGTATTTGTTCCATCTCAGGTAAATATTTGAACATTATATGTCTTGTGCTGATCACCGGAATTAAATTCCAGTTCTCCAAATTAGAACCTTAAATGAATCTGTAAACTCTATTTCTCAAAGAATTGTAACGATATGGAAAAATGTTTTTTTGTGTCACTAATTATTTACTATGTCAAAAACCAACATTCAAATTGAATGCAATACCATGGTTTCATAATCGATCTACCCTAACGAGAGACGTAGCTTTGTTTCCTTAGGTTTATTTTTTTATAAATCTTTGCTTGTCTTTTCCGTTCACAACATGATTGCACACTTGCTATTTATCCATAGCTGGAGGGAGAAAAAGAGGATTCACACCTTTCCCACGGGTATTAGAACGTAAGTGAATGCAATGGATTCGACTAGAATTCGAACTCGGGTTTTCGATTCCTCAATCGAAGCCGCTATCCATTACTCCTCTATACATAGTAATATCTCTAGCGATATTTAAAAAAAAACACTTCAACATTAATTTAAATAGTTATTCTGTCTTACTAAGAATTTGATATGTTTAGTATTTGTTCCCAGTATTATAAATACTAGATTTATTAATAATTTTAATACATTTATCGGACATCTAGTCCTAAAGATTGATTTGAACCTAAACCCTACAGTCGATCAATAAAATAAGTCCATTGAACCTTGAGTTACTGAAGATTATAATCAAATAAATATAATTAGATACGCTTTCCCACATACAAAACAAAGATTGTTTACGATAAATCGTTTCTCTGGAACCCCAAAATATGTACACAGAATTTAAATAATACACGCGAATTTCTTTGCCTTATATAACGATCAAGCTTTTAATAATAAAGAAACTGAAGTCTTATACTGAAAGGATGCAAGAGATAATTATTACTGCTAAAGATAATTCTATATAACAGGGAAGTATCCTTTCCCGCCATTAGGTTCAAATATTGTTTAATTAAAACCATTACCTAGTTTCAATGAACTTGTAAACAAAATCTGTATGGTGAGCATGAAAGTCTTTTGCCATGTATAGTGAACTGGCACACAAATTAATGTCGATTATATTGTTTTTCGTGAAAGGACGTTGGAAGTCGGCAGAGAGTAGATATTGGAAATAATGCTTAATAAAAAAAAAAGTTTCTTCCTCGTAATACCCAAAACAATGCAAAATGAAAAATCAGCCGCCTGTTCACCTGGAGAAAGGTTTTGTAGTATTAAATATAGCACAACGCATATGTTTTGTATTGGCTACTTTTATTCCTCCAAGCAGGGAAATGTTGCTGATTAGTTGTCAGTGACGGTGTGGCAGAAATGTGTATAAGAAACTTCCGAATCCTAATATTAGCAGACCTAAGTGTTCCTATCGAGACAAAAATTCTCACTAAATAATTTTAGATGGAGAAATCCTTTCAATCAGGAAATCTCGCCTTCCCGATATCTGATGATTTTTCATTTCATGGGTCAACGGAAAGGCGCTTCTACATGTTATTTCCTTTTCCCATTTAGTGGCTGTCAACTGACTCTATCCAATGTATTTTATTTCAGATGTATGATAGATTTCCAACAAATTGCGTGATTATTTTTTTTAATTAAGAGATCTATATTTTTTCTTTAATCCATAGCCGTAAATTAATCTCGTGTATTTTATCCAGACGGTCTAACGTATGTCTAATCTCTACAGCGATGTGATCCTGAGGGAATTAGAAGTCCTATCAAGAATTATTATTTTGTGGTAACATAAAATACGCAGATAACATTGTGTTAATGCCAGACGACAAGAAAAACAATACAGGAACGGTGAAAAACAAGACGAGAAGAAAAGACTAGCAATAAATTGTAAAATGCTAGACAGTAAGCCCGTTAACAACGGATGGAGTAAAAAATGTGAGCTGCGAATTGGAGAAATTGAAACCAAGTATTTACAAACATTCAAATATTTAGAAAATATTATAATAGAGAATCGAAAATGTGACATAAATTATAGGACAGGCAGGGAGAGCGAAATATGCCTTACGAAATTTGCTCAAAATATAAAGTAAGTGGAAAATTTCATTAACAACAAAGAAAATATGGCTGAACGGTTATGTAATATCATTCGTCCGATACGTTAATGAATACTTGGCAATTTCCTTAGAGGTTAAATTGAGATGAAGTTGGGTCGAAGGAAACGTGATTCTACAGAAGGATGCTGAGAATGAACAGCACTTTTTAAAGGGAAATGAAAACAAAAAAGAATAAAAAAAGAAACAGTAAACATTTCTGGGACAGATATTTTAGGAAAAAAAGAGCTTGGAGAATTTGAAACTCGTAGGGTATATGGAAGCCACGAGAGACAGAAATAAACAGCAGTGACCTTCGTCAGAAACTTGTGTACATGGGCTCCAGAACCATGACTGGCAGCTATGGTAAGGAGACAAAGATAGCTTAAAGTTACAAATATAATAAATCGTGGATAGTCATGATCGCCCATTTTCTGAAGGGCATTGTACCATGAAAAACGAAGACATTTCCCATTTAAAATGTTTTACACTCAACTATTGTAGACTAATCTATGCTTATTAAAAGTCTCCATTGTTGTGGCAACCGCAAGGAGACATTTAGAATTTTTATCAACCGGACCTTTAATAGAGATTCTCTGGGTGAAAGTGCAAAATGGTATATGCTAACGACAACAACGATA
>CAHIKZ030001166.1:100000-150000 GCA_903632075.3 Acanthosepion pharaonis
TCGTATATTTTTTTTATATATATATATATATATATATATATATATATATATATATATATATATATATATATTATAAATAAGTGGATACAACGTCTAAAAACAAAATACCCAGCCGGGCTAAATCATAAATTTAACAATATATAGATAGTCAACAAATCAAAACCTACCCACATTTCTCACCCACACAAGACAGACATGCTTACGGAGTGTGGAGGCCTCACACTTATACACACACCCACACGAATATACACACTTACACACATCATACTCATTCACTCCCTAATGAGCCAAACGATAACACACACCTACAGCAATACACATGCTTACACATATCATACTCACTCACTCCCTAAGAACCAAATAGCACACACACAAACACTAAACAGAGACACATCCCCTCACCAGGTCCAATAAAACTGTCAAACTGACCAGAGAATTCAGGATAAAATGTATCTATCCAGCACTTATCTCAAATAACAACTTAAAAGAGTCTGTTTGACCAACACAAGGAATGTTCAAAGATTCATGTTAAAAAGATAAAAAAATAAAAAAAAACAAATGAAAACTACAGACAAAAGTTCATTTTCTCCAGCAAAAGACATTCATTTCTGTAGTTCACTGCTACCATTAAGCAGAAATATTTCTCCTCCCGATGATGGCCATTTCGGTCGAAACTAGTCGAGGAATCTAAATGGAATAATAATAAAAAAAAAAACGAAAGAATATTAATCTGCAAACCCAGTGTGTCTAAAGATTTTAATTCTTTAAATTTTTAATTTTTTAAATTTTTAATTTTTTAAATTTTTAATTTTTTTAAATTTTAATTTTTAATTTTTATTTTCTTATCGTTCAAAATATATATATATATATATATATATATATATATATATATATATATATATATATATATGCCTGTGTGTGTTTGTGGGTGTGTTGAAGTTTACATAACCCCGAGCATCGACAGTCTGTTTCAAGTTCGAACGCAGTCTTCAGGCCAAGCATGAAACTGACTGTCGCCGCTCGATATTTACCCTGTGTCCTCTTTATATATATATATATATATATATATATATATATATATATATATATATGCATTGTGTATTTAGCCAACTATCCTCCATTATACATTAAAGACGAAAGATAAGGTACTATGATTAAACGCTGTATTACATTTTTCTTTTGTTTCTTTTTGATCACAAAATGTGTAGAAACTGTCCAAATGTCCTAGAATTACGAGCACTTTCGGGGATACTTTCAGCCATTATCAGGGATGATTTTATTTTTTCAATTTAATTGATTATGTGGGTTGTACGTATGTTTTTAGTGCTATAGAAATGTTTTATTTTCCGAACACAGTTAGCACATTGTGGCCGTGTTCGTAGTTAATATTATTAAATGTTGGCTTTTACTTTATTATTAAGGCTTAATAATGTAAAAAAAAATAGATTAAAAATGATGGAAAAACGTTTGGTTTTAGCGTTGAAACAAAATGTACAATTTCGTAGTGGATATTTACACGTTCTAATGTAACAATGTATAATAAATATTGATTGCTCTACTCTTGTATTGAGCCCTGTTTTAAATTAATGCTTTGAACGACGTTGCAATTTTAATCTTCGTTCCTTTACATTTGTGTATATAAGGCAATATGTAAATTTATTGATATATATTTTATAGGGATTTAATGCCACATTGAGCACTGTTAACACTAAAAATTAAATAAAATATTCATTTACAAATTTATATATGCGCGTAATCCCACACATGTATCGTGCTTATCTCTATCTATAAAAGGCAGGATGAGTGTGTGTGTGTGTGTGTAACGAATGCACGGCCGCAATTTTCGACCGATTTGCACCAAAATTTACATGCACATGCTCCAAGTTAGCGGGAAGACCAAGACCGACTTTGCATTTCCCAACTCCCATCGATAGTGGAAATAATCGATTTTTTCATGCTTTTACGGCAGTTTTCATGTAGTTTGCGGCCATCTTCTACTGGCCAAAGTGAGAGCTTATAGCTGGCTGCCACGAATAGCCAGGAAGATTCTATTGTCCAGTGTGAGAGCCAACAGCTGACTGACACGAATGTTAACTAGCATGCTAGCATTCAAAAAAAAATCGATAGCTGTATTCATCGCAAGTAGGAAAAATTTAAATCTGCATGGCACTTTTTTCCAATTGGCTCATTCGCTTGCTTAAACGCAACGTTGATTCTGATTCCGCAGAACTGGGTTGGGGTGAAAAAGTATTTGTTGTTAACATTCTTTTTCATTCGGTTTTTCAGTTACGAGTCCATTTTTTTAAAGCTGATCGTTTTGTGTTCATTTTGTTTAATTTTTTTTTCGTAACAGATTTAATGTTTAGTATAGAGCTTAGAAAAAATTCGCAGTGTGAGATAGGCAAGAAGTAAGGCATGTAGCAACATCAGCACGGCAAAGGGTACTCCTTTAAAGGCAAGGAAGGGCAAAAATATTTTAAGTCAAGTGATAGCGATTGCTGCATTTGTCGTACGATTTTTGAATCAAGCACGGGCAAAGCCGGGCCATGCTGCTAGTATCTTTTATATATAATTCATATATATATATATATATATATATATATATATATATATATATATATATATATATGTATATATACATTAGGAGTTTAAAAGTATTTTTAATCTTAAGCTTCATCTTGAACATAATTATATAATATCTGTTTCTGTTTTATGATGGAACAGAAATAAATAAGATATTACGGAACAATTGCTGTCTTCTATTAAGAGCAAACAGAATATATATCCATCAATATAACCATGACAAACACAAAAGCGATGTGGTTCTAAATGAAAGTAAGTCAAGGAAATTAAAACTCTGCACCTGAAGATTAATTAAATGGTTTAAAATTTCATGTAGGTTACCCGGATAGACAATCAACAAATAAAGTTCAAAGGCCAACAATGAAGATGATTATTGCAATCAGTCAGCGTGTAAAAATTATGTATGTAATGTGTACTTGTTCTCTGTATAAATTGTTTCGCTGTTAGCTTGTTCACATGACAATAAATTCTTAATAAATAATGGCCAGGAAAAGTTGTTTGCTTAGAGATGGCAATGACTGAAGTTTATCTGACTAATTTTCATATACATAAACATCATCAATCTAAATTATACAGGACTATTTATATCTATCTATCGTTCTTATCTATCTATCTATCTATCTATCTATCTGTCAATTTATTCATATTTTTCTTTTTATTTATCTATCTATTGCAGTTTGTAGCTATCTGTATATGTTCATCTATCTATCTATCTATCTATCTATCTATCTATCTATCTATCTGTCTTGTCTGTCAGTCAGTCTTTTCATATCTATGTTTATCTATTTGGCTATCTATCTATTTCAGTTGCTATCTATACTTATCTGTGTGTCTGTCTATCTATTTCAGCTGCTATCTATCTATCTATCTATCTATCTATCTATCTATCTATCTATCTCTGAAATATCATTACACACATAAGCATTGGGTCACTCGACAATGTTATACATCTCAAGGACGATCGTATTTTGTATTTCAAAGACCTTTGGCAACAAGTGACATAGACGGTTGTTACACAAGCTCTCTAACTATGGAAGGAGACATCTCAGTTATCAAGTCCTTCTTAACTGGAAGGTCCATGAGGGCAGTTGTTAACAGCCACTACTCCGAGTCCTAGGCGATCAACGTATACGTCTGTCAAGGATCACCACTCCGTCTAACCCTCTTTCCATTTTACATAAATGATCTGCCTCAGTGTATACTCCGATCTTTAATGGATATCTATGCTGATAATACAGCTGTATATGGAATTTGGCAGCTGATCTCTTCTCTGGCCTAACTCAGTGAGAGAAAACTGTCTGGTTACATTCAATGCATGGAAGACCATACTAGTGACCGTGTAGACGGAATTTTCGCCTATCACGATGAAGGGTGTTATCTAAGGGAAATTCGTGCCTTGAGTGCCTATTGCACACAACCCATACCTCAAGTGCATCTCTTACGTACAACCCATCGCTAAAGGTGCTGGATAAATGGTAGGTTCACTGAAACTCTCCATTAGTACCTGACTTCCCTTTATTTCCTTTACAACAGACAAAAGAGGCCGAAAATAGATTAATGATGCCATGTATAGAAAGGAGCTTCTCAGGCTTCACTTGGCGGTCTAGACAGAATTTAAACGCTTCTCCGCGGCTTTCTGGGTAATGAATTATTTTCAACCCTAGAACCCCTTTCTGACAGAGGAAACGGTGGAAGACTCTCGCTCCTTTTACATAGAGTTAAAGGAACGAGAGGCTTTCATGGATTCCTTCACGGCTTCGACCAGCCATGCCACGCGCAATGTAGCATGCCACCTTGGTATTCCCTTCGTATTCAATTGGTGAGATGTAATTGCCACTAGAGCAGCTTCTTCCCACGAACCGCTAATTTGTGGAATCGACTCCCACCAGAATGCCTTCTCAATCATTACAATCGTAACCTACTTAAGTTTAGGGCAAATTGTTATCTTCTGTACATATTTACATAAACTATCTTACCTCCAACTCTGTAACACACTACCTCGAGTGGCTCACAGGTCTTCTACTGGCTGAACATTATTGTAAAAAAGCCATCAATCTAAGTTTATTTATATTTATCTATCTAAAACAATCTATCTAGGTTTCTGCATATTTATTCATCTGAGGTAGTCTATATATATATATATATATATATATATATATATCAGTTTGAAGTATTGTCATCTACTGCTGATAAAACAGAATGTTTTGCTAGGAAATTCTCATCAGGGGTAACTTTGCCTGATTCCCCTACCCTAGAACGGAATCTATTCTGAGTGACATGTTCATTGTTCCATCCATGTTTTCTGCTATAATTTCCAAACTACGTCATCACATGGCATTCAGACTCTACGGTATTCTTCCAATTGTCCAATGGAAATGTTCTCCGGAATTGGCCCCTGTTCTCACCAACCTCTACAACAAACGCTTTGTTTAATTCTTGCTTTCCAGACTCTTATCAATTCGCTTCTGTTGTTACTGTATTTAAGAACACTTTCGAAACCTCTTATCATTGGAATTAACGACATATTTGTCTTTTACCTCCTTTTAGCAAAGTAGTAGAGGCTCTAATGACCTCGGAATCGGTTAAATATCTCACCTTATACGGCCATCTTTCGGATCCACAATATTTCTTTATCAAGATCAACCGCCGATATGTTGACAATTATTACTGAATTTGTCTATCAAGATTTAGATCAGAATGGCTAGGCTTGGACTGTGGATTTAGATATGTTGAAGGTATTTCACGGAGGTAGTATATTGGCCTTCTTCCCAAGTTCAAGGGCTTATAGTGTCTATGACCGAAAAGTTGACTTAATCATTCTTAACAAATCGTATAATGAAGGTCGCGTTGAATGACTACGTTTCTAGATCAGGGCAAAAATATATTAAGTCAAGTGATAGCGATTGCTGTACGTGTCGTATGATTTTTGAATCAAGCACGGGCAACGCCGGGCCATGCTGCTAATAATAATAATAATAATAATAATAATAATAATAATAATAATAATAATAATGAACAAGCAGGATGTAAACGAACCATCAGGATTAAAAGCTGAAAACGAAGGTTTTATTTTAGTTGTACTGGGTCAATGCTTGCTAATTAGATATTACCAAGCAAACATAGGGACAACTGTGTTAACTCGAAATTTAGATTCTGTGATGAATATCCAGAAACAGTTGACCATCTTATTTCAACTTGAACGGTATTAGCATCAGCCGAAAATATAAAACTCGGAATGACAGGGTGATTCAATATCTTCACTGGAAAATTTGCAACGTTTACAGGCAGCAAACTGCAAGAAATTTGTATAAACACCACCCAAACCCGGTTAGAGACATAGGACCTATAACAATTTTATGGGGGCTTTACAATACACACAGACACAACAATCAAATTTAATCGCCCAACATAGTAAGTGAAGACCAAAACACAATGTTCGTTCGTATTGACATGGCAGATCTCACAGAACATATATTTGAAAATTTTCCAAAAATCTATCAAAATACAAGAATCTTAAAGTGTAAAAATCAAAAAATATTTCCAGTTGTGATTGGCTTTATTAGAAAAGGTTCTGATAAAAATGATTGAAGTAATTCTTACTAGCCCCTGCCTTAAGGAAATACAAAATAGTGTTCTCGCAAGTACAGCTCAAACCTTAGAAAGGGTATTATGTAAAATGTGTGTGATCTTTGGTTATTTTATTTTTATTGTCATTTTTTTAAATGGCTAGTGGAAAGTGTAATGCCATTTCTGACCTGTACAAAACATGCCTTGATTTGACCAAAGGTGTACGAAACATGACTTGATTTATGGGAGTTGAAACAATGGAAAAATTAAGTAAAGGATTCAATGGACACAGGAATGATGTGAGACACAACTGTTTAAGATCAACAGAGCTTGTGAAACATTTCATTACCAACGACGATAATTTCGACAAGCATCTTAAGGCGCATATTCTGAAAACATATTCAGACTCTACAGTTCTGTTGATCCTTAAAACACATGAGGATGGGTACATAAGTAAATTACTAACTTCCCGGTCCTGGGGAATGGACAGAAGGCAGGAGAGTTCCATAATATTTATAGTAAGCTGTTTGATTAATTCTTCTAAGGATCTAATCAACTAACGGAAAATTCTATGAGCACGATCAACATCATATTAAGCAGGTTTTAGTTTCATGCCTTCATGCTGGTGGCATTTCTTTCGTTTTGACGCACTCATTGATAGTACAGCCGTTTTACCATTGCAAGACAAGCAACGTTTGTACATTTAATCTTATAGAAGAATTATAATTTTTGTAGATTTATATATTTATATATTTGAATTTTTAAAATTATAACGTGAAGACGACAGACATTCTGTCGAAATATTGCTTAACTTTGTTTTTCTTTACTTAAATGGTACTCTTCTCTTAACTAGTGGTAATACTAATAATAATAATAATAATAATAATAATAATAAAAAACGGTGCCTCCTTATTGATATGGCAGTCCCTGCTGACTGCAATGTATCTTTGAAGGTATTCAAAAAGCTGTCAAAATACAAGGACCTTGAAATAGAAATCTCGAAAATGTGGCATATGGGAACATCAACAATCCCTGTTGTAGTCGGAGCCCTAGGACTGGTTGGAAAAGATTGCAGTAGACTAATTGAAGGGATTCCTGGAAGTCCATGCCTCAAGGAGATACAAAAAATTGTTCTGACAAATACAGCCCACATTTTACGAAGGGCTTTATCTAGGTAATTTTTTTTTTTGTCAGTGGAAAGTGTCATGATACCATTTCTAACCTTAGGTCCCTGGACGGGACCCGGAAAGAAATGAGTAAACGCCAGAAATCAAAGAAAATAAAAATAACAATAATAATAATAATAATTGGTATAAACACCACCCAGACCTGATTACGGAGACTGGATCTGTAACAATTTTATGAGACTTTGCAACACACACAAGCTAATCGCCATTAGCGCCTGCAAAGACAAAAAGTGCCTTATTATTGACATGACAGTCCCTGCAGACTGCATTGTATCTTTGAAGATCTCAAAAACTATCAGAATACAAGGTTATTGAAATCGAAAATGGCACGTGGTGATATTAACAATTCCAATTGTAGGGAAAATATTCCAATAGAATTGATTCTTGGCAGCCTATGCCTTAAAGACATACAAAAAAATTGTTCTCACAAGTACAGCCCAAACATTACGAAAGGCTTTATCTCTGTAATACAACAGATGAGCCCGGGATCTTGAAATCGGACCGCCAATTTCAGGTTCTACGCCGATTGCCCTTACACCAGCCGCGTATCCGCAGCAGACAGCAGTAATTTTAAAAAGTTGATGAATACAAAATAAAATTAATCAGTTGAGTAAAAACGTAAATCATTTTATGTTAAAAACTAATCGGTAAATATTTGACAAAATCGGGTGCGCCTTGTTAAATGCATTTCATTAAACAAATTATAATTAAATTTAGAATTGTTTCTGGTAAGTTACGTAGTCCTAAGACAACCTTTCAAAAATCGCCCTCTAGAGAGGAAGATAATTTAATCAGGTCTGTTTAGGAAAGAGAAAGAAAGAAGAGATCACTTTATTTTCTTTTGCAATTGAATCTAAAAATGGTAAATTCCTTCTTTCTTCAATTAGCAAAGCAAACAGTAGTACGTCATCAACCCAAACAAATCAGAACTTTCCCATCGTGTTTTCTACCTCGGAAACTATTCAGAGCAAAACAAAAAAAAATGGCTGTCATTGTGGAGCTAATTTTACCAGACTGACTGGCGATTCAAAGTCGATAGGAAAACAGTCGCGGTTCATTCAAAAGGTTAACAAAAGACTAGCCACAAAATAACAGTGAGACGATCAACGACTTTGTACGGGGATTATCACGTTGGAACAGCCGACAACAGTGTTTATGTTGGGAACTCATTGATTTCCATGTAAGGCTCGAGCGAATCCTTTTTATAGAAATCATTTTTATTAGTTCTGGACTAATGTCGCTTTTTGAGGAACAAACAACTGAACCGAATCAGCAAATGAGAAAAAAAAAAAAAAACTCGAAAAAAGAGGTGATCAAATATTTACTATTTTTGTTAAGGATCCGGTTAGAAATCAAAAGACAAGAAAGGTCAAAATCCCGCTTATGATACTGATATTTACCTTGTCCCTTCAGGGCGTGGGAAATCATGGCTCTCGTCCTTTGTAGATCATTTTGCGATATCTTCTTTTCTGTCAAAAATGTATTTTTTTTTTTTTTTAATATAAATATCAGTTCTGTTATTTTACATCGAGCACTCTTTATCACTAGTAATTACTAATTTTATTTATTTATATATATATATATATATATATATATATATATATATATATATGATAAGGTATAGTTTGAAGGTATGTTATATTTATTGCTCAGTATCATGGTTAAAATGTATCTAAAAATATAAGTGAACATTTAAGTCAACACGCAGAGGCGACCGTCTGTTTCATGCTTTTTCATGCTAATCTATTATTTTTACATCGATCACTGTTTTATTACTAGCATACATATGCTTTATATATATATATATATATATATATATATATATATATATATATATATATATGATGTATACGTTGAAGGTATGCTATATTTATTGGTGAACATTTAAGTCAACACGCAAAGGCAACGGTCTGTTTATGCTTAAAATCAATCCTCTAATCATTATGTATATATTTCTTCATATATATATATATATATAAAAAAAAACAAATATTTCAGAAACTTTATTTTTAAGACATTTCCAAAGAAATAATGTCCATGTATTTCTTTGTCCAATTGTGAAGCTTTGAAATATTTGCTTTACGGAGAGGAGCTTGCTTTGAATATTCTTTGGCAGAAAAAAAAAAAAATTCCCTCAATTCCAGTCTGTTGAAAGTAGTTGCCTCGCTATAATTCGCTTTCCTTTAATGTTCTCTTCTAGAAGTCATTTTTCTTATGCGTTTTCGTTTTATTTTAGTTCTCAACTTATCTTTATTTTTAACGACCCTATTTATTGTTCGGTGACCTCTGCGAAACTTCTTTGATATATACTGATATGTCCCGGAAAGGGATATATCTGATCGAAGTAGCTAAGTGGGTTTGGCTACTATAACCAAGTAGTACACGGTAGCAGTAATCGACCGGTACTCGTCGTAGTCGCAGGTAATAGGTGTAGACCAATAGGATAGCCAATGGCGTAGTCCAATGGGCGTCGTCATAGACTTAAACTCTGTCGTACCTACACGTCCGTCTGTATTTATGACAGACACCAACCAATCATATTCCAGTGAGGGGGAACACAGGTGTGTGCATATTCCATTATATCATATACAATGTGGACATTCCCTCACTCAACAATTTTATCATTTTCTGTTTTTCAGCAAGTGTTAGATCCTTTACATTTTCCATGTTTCAACGATAGAAAACATAAACTTTCCAGCATATCTCGAAGATTCAGGCCGGTAGATGAAAATAAATATACTATAATAAATAGGCGTCTATTCAAATATGATGCCCCAGTAAAAAAAAATAAGGTTTAATGAAAGCTGACGGATTACGGAATAAAAATCTATCATGTGTATAGATAGATAGATAGATAGATGGAGAGAGAGAGAGAGAGAGAAAGAGAGAGAGGGGGGAGATAGGTAGAGCGGGAGATAGAAGAGGGTATTGTATTCTAAGATCAAATATCATTTTTATCGTATCTACCTTTTTTTCTTGTGTGTTATTCATGGGTAGTTGTTATCGATTAGTTATTCATGGGTACTTGTTATCGATTAGTTATTCTAACGTTTATCTGATTCCCAAAGTTTGAAGTGATACGATTCTTGCTCAACATGGATCGAATTATTTTGTTCTGATCGATCAGTGATCAGCAGTCAGGTGTCGAGACAATTAACTTCATTATTAACGAAAAAAAAAAGTTTAGTTTCATGTCGAAGCAAAGTGAAATCTCGAGAAAGGTGCTTTCAAAAACGCAGCAAAATTATTTTTATTCGCTGCTGTTTTTCAGAGTTTCGATAAAAAGAAGAAAAAATAGAAAAAAATGGACGAGAAAAAGAAAAAGAAATACTTGGGCAATGATAATGGAGGCGAATAAAAAAGAAAGAAAGAAAAAAGAAGAAGAAAGGGATAAAAAAAATGTTTGAGATACAATAAAAGCCAAAGAAATGGAAAAACAAAGAAGGTAGGAGAAAGTAAGGTAGAGTGTGAAGAAACATTAGGTATAGAAAATAGAGGAAGAAGGAGAAAAATAAAAATAAAATGAAGAGATTTACAGAGAAACGAGAAAGTACAGAATCCTGAAGAAAAATAAGAGGAGAAAGATGATGATTAGGAAGAAAGAAAAAAAAAGTTATGATGGAGATATAGAAACGTAAGTTAGAAAAGTAGCGGGAAATAGAAAAGAAAAAAAACGTAAAAGATAAAATGAAACGAAAAAGAAGAAAAGAAAGGGAGGAGGAGGAACAAGAAAAATGCGAAAAAAGAAAAAAAAGGAAGAAGAATACGAAGAAACGTAAGACAGAGGGAAAACGGAATAAAGAAGACGTAAACAAAGAAATAGAGAAGCAAGAGAAATAGAAGAATAAGATGAAAGGGGAATAGCGGAAAGAAGAAAGAAAAGGATGAAAAGGATGAAAAGAATCACAAATGGGTTAAGATAAAATAAAGAAGTAGAAGAAATTAGTGAGGAGAATAACTAACAAAGGTCGGGGGAACGGAAGAAGATGGTGAAAAGGAAGAAGAGAAATAGAACGGAAGTGAGAGAAGAAGAACGAAGATAGAATCGAAAAAAGAAGAAGCGAAAATATAAAAGAAAAATAGCGAAAGAAAAAGAAGACAAAGAAAACAGGATATTTTTTTTTTTTTTTATGTGCAGTGTCCTTTCAGGCCGTAGGCGATTATGGCTCTCCACTTCCACCTATTCGTTATGACTCTCAATAAGTTTCGTCCTTTTGCAACCTCCTCTCCTAGACCACGTTCTGTCATCTACTTGCTTAAATTCGCCATACCTGGCGGGTTTAAGCGAGTTGATGACAGAAAACTGGATGGAGAAAGAAAAAGCAAAAGCAATTCCAAAAAGGAAAAAAATAGGAAGAAAATGAAGAAAAATAACGAAAGAAGAAAAATCGGGGAATGAAGGAGGCGAAGGAAAGTAGAAGAAAGAAGAACCAATGAAAATGAGATGGAGAATAGGACATAAGACATGAAAAAGACGGAAAAAAAACGATAAGAAAAAAAAACACAAAGTCGGCTTATGTCGTAGCTTGCTTCACACTAGCATCAGTAGTCAATATTTGAGCAGAGTTAAAAATTGATAAAAATACATTAGCATCATATATGGAAGGCTAGAGTAACAGTCTTCTTGTCTCTCGACTTTAACTCCTTCGGTGTAAACGTAAGCCTTTTGAGGTGTGTGTTTCGAAGTTGCGTGACGGATAATTACTGTATTTGATTTCAAGCCCGCGGTTTGTTCATAGACTTGAAAACTAATTTAATGGAGGCTTTCATCTCATCATATTCTTGCAATGATTCGACTAATACTAACAGGGCACACAAAATACTTCTCGATAATTAGGTATTAACACATATTCAGTAGGCGAATGTATAAATTCTCCTTGTATCCTCAAGTAATAATTAGGAAAAAAAGACAAGCCGTTAGATGAGTAATTAACAATTTAGAAATAGAAGTTTCAGATATAATATTTCCACGAATTTCACCGCAAACATATTCGTACGGATTGCGAATCTTATTGTAGACAAGTTGCTTTCAGAGGTCATTTTTATGAATTCAATAATTATTGGGCTCACTTATTTCTTGGCCATGTGCTAGGTTAGTTGAAAGGATAATAGTTCCGTAAGCATAGTTCAAGTGAAAATTTATATTTATCATCGTTTTAATGTACTTAATGTTCACATTTCAAATTCTAACTTACCCCTATTTACACTATATTCTGACTATAATCGTCATCTTTGTGGATTCTTAATTTTTTGTTCTTATCAAAACGTTTCGACCGTTGTGCCCTGCGGTCTTCAGGTACATATCAATCTGGATAACCTACAGGAAATTCTGAACTGAACACTTTATTTAATCTACGGGCTAGACTGTTCTTGTCCCACTGCTCATGTCTAGGGACATCGTCTAGTTCTCATTATATTTAGCACTGTTTAGTTATTGCTCTCCCGTTTCCAGTGAGCACAATTACACACTGCCCAACTTAAGGATTGAACTAATAATCACTACGTCACCAAATTCACAAACCAACGCGCTAATCCACTAGGCCAATGTCCGTAGTTTGTAATAGTGAACTTGGAGCGTTAAACCTAACCTACCTGCTGATTAGTGTGCAACTTCTGCTGCTGTTGCCCATGTTTTGATTCCCTCAATATAAATAGTGTAAGTAATGATAAGTCCTCATTCCAGAAATTCAGACAGAAATACAGCTTACTCTGTTGTAAAAATGTCTGTAAATCTGACTGTTAAAATGACTGTTAATCGAACTGCTGAAATGACTGTTAATCTGACTGTTAAAATGACCGTTAATCTGGTTGTTAAAATGACTGTTAATTTTGACTCTTGTACAAACTGCAGAGAGGTTTCTTAAATTCCAGAATTTTAACAAGTGTAGACACACACCATTCGGAAGAAAAGTTTACAAAATAAGAAAAACTACTTTCGTTATTTGAATACAATGAAAGAATTTTTATTCTCTGAGTCGTTTCCCTTCAGGACGTTGGCAATCGTGATTATGAGACTATCACCATTTATTAGAAATAAAAGGCTAAGTCCTTATCATTGTTATAAGGTTTTCATATGTGTTTAATTATCATATATATTATTATAATAGCCGAATTGCCCGCGCTTGCAGCGTATCACATTTTTTATAAAATGATGAATGATTTTAAATCATTGTTATTATTCGTGGAAAATATTACTCAATGACCTCTATCTTCTGGCTTTCACCTTCTATATTTTGGAGAGGAGTCATTTCCTTGTTCAAATTTAAATTTAATTTAAAGGTAAAAAAAAATCAGGAGGTTGCCCCCACCACCACCATACTCCCTTTAATCAAAATGAAATATACTAATCCAAGTACCCTAGGATTCATTCCATTGGTCAAATTTTAATTTAATTCATAGTAAAGAGAAAAGAATTCAGCTGGAGGGGGTTTCTTCCACTTGGGGACCCCCTTTGATCAAAATGAAATATATTTATACAAGTACTAGAATATATGTTGTCATGGGGTCTATCTCCAAAGCCTTATCAGAGAGACAGAGACTACAACTTTATATATAGAGAGATGAACATGTGGTTAGAACGTTCACTTTGTGACTATGAGACGATGGTCGATTTGCCAGGAAGGTGACTTCTTCATGTTATTGGCCAGAGGAGGCGATCCCAGTGCGCGGAACCTTCGGAAAGTGTCTGAAAAAACATACCACGTGTTGACCCAAGTCTTGTGAGTGACATTGGCTTGACGAAACTATTTAGGAGCCGTCGATGGTTGTTCTCGCACGAAGTCACAAGTCATCGTGACCAAGTATTTGAAAGTACTGGCTTTGGTCAGACTATTGATCACGCCAGACAATGCACTTTCTCCCACAAACTGTAACTAAGGTTCACTTAGCATAGTTGCTGTATAAAACACAGGTAAGTTTCTGTGGGTGTTGAAAGACAAGGTTAAGTCTTTAACATTGTTAGAACAAATATAAAACTGCCCGAGCAGGCATCTGCAACAGGGATTGGCTTAACAGACAGGCATACCAGCCATTAACTAATTATTATACAGGGTGTTTCAAAAAATTTGATATCATTTCGCAATCTAATAACTTTGTTAGATCTCCTTCAAATGACTTCAAATTTTAATAGCATCTTTATGTTTAATGTTTGTGTTATGTTTTTATGTCTTTATGTTTTTGTGTCTTTCTTATTTGTATTTTTATGTTCTTTAATCTTTAATGTTTTTCTTTACAGGTATAAAAATGCTATTTACTAGAAGAGAAAAGGCGTTTTGTGTGTTGGAGTTTGCTAGAACACAGTCGAAAAAGACTGTGCAGCGTGCATTTATGAGAGAGTTCTCTAGAAAGTCACCAACAGGAATGCAGATTTGGAGATGGCATAAAAAGTTCAAAGAGGAAGGCTGTCTGTGCAGAGCAAAAGGATCCGGAAGACCACAAACTTCACATTTGTGAAATCGTTCACATAATCCACATGCTTTTGAATTTCTCATTCAGATTTGGAAGAATAAATCTTATGATCTTCAACATTAATTCTTTTTAATTTCATTTGCCTTAATCATGTACTTTCTCTGATATTTACATCTCAAAGGATATCAAATTTTTTGAAACACCCTGTATTTATAAAGTGTAATTCTGTAGAACTTTCATTCTTAACTGGGCGAGCTCGTAGTACAACGGATAGCGGCCAGCTGGAAATTATTTATCGGAGAGTGTGCCTATTATGATGAAAACGTAGGATAGATATCGGTTGACCCTGGGCCTGAAAAGATTGTATTTGTCTGAGAAGAATCCTATCGGGTGTCTGTTTTACAAAATAACCATTCTAGGAAATACGCTAAATAGGACTTTTATTTTACAATGTTATTCACTCTTAACACGTCCTGAGAGGCACTCGAGGCAGATGGTTACAGAGTAAGACGTACAGTTTATGAGCATATCGAAGAAAGATAACGGTCAACTTGAATAGGTTAAAATTATAGTGATTGAGGAAGGATCAGCTTGGGAGTTGTTTCGGGTGAGGGAATGATTCTCGATTGGAACTTACATCTCACCAACTGAATGCAGAAGGGATGAGAGTGATTCGCCATGGCTTGGTGGGCTTTAGCCATGAAGGTTATAACTGATGGAACTGAGGTATGTAGTTCAACTGAACAGTTTCCATGGTAATAGTGCGATAGCCTTGCAACCGCCCCATCTTTGAGAAAAGTGTTGTAATCTTGCTCGTTACATAAAGAACACGAAAGTAATGCGATGATTAAAAAATGACAAAAGAAGGCAGGTGTAGGCTTTAAGAAAGCTTTAGTCAACTGAGAATACAAGGTTCGCATATAGTGTCATTTTATAGTCCCAGTAAACAGAAATATCTCTCTCAAAGAGGAGAGTAACAAAACAAGGGGAGACAACTCTTGATTATTTATAACATTATCATCGTGAAATCGGCACGGTGCGTTCCAAACCCCAAATTTATCCTGTATAATCAAGCCTTCGCTTAATATGTTCTATGAATGATTGGTTCGTTTTATCCCTCAATAAGTCCTCATATCATGCTCTCTCTTAGAAGAGTAATTTTTTATTGATAAATTTTACAAGTTAGTGAGAGTAACTAATCTTTATATTCATTCGGAAAGTAACTCCAGACAATCAAAGCAGCTGATGTATTTCTAATATTAAGAAGGAAAAAATAAGATTCATATATACCTATTATAAGATACCAAAATGAAAATAATAATATTGACTAACTATTACTCGAGAGATAATCAATGAGGTGCCAAGAATAGAAATAATTTTTAGCTTTGACCCCAGAGCTAACCTAGCACAGACGGGAGATTTTTTAAATCACCTGCAAGTAAAACTATAAATGGTATTTTTTTTTTTTTTTACGAGACGCCTATTGTAAGAGGAAAAAATAAAATAAATGTCTCCTTAGTGGTGATATTCTAAAACAGTACCTGACAAACTGGGACTTGAGAAGGTAATATAATTTTTGGAATTTCATCTTGGAGATCTTTAAGGCAAAAAAAAAATATTAACTGATAGAATTAGGATTGATTAAAATAGTAAATATAGGTTCCGTTTATTTGATTTTTTTTAAGAATATCGAAGAGCTGACCCATTCAACCGAGCAGTGGCATCGATTGGTATATTAGTATTCGGCGTGCCAGATATCGCAGGTCTATTACGGTTAGTGCCGCGTGGTATAAACAGCGGGCATCATATGTCACCGGAATTTTGTAATCATTTTACCCCAAGCAAGGTGATAATGTCAGTATGACGCAAAGAGTTACTAAGAGTGAAAGAGAATGAGAAAACTTTAGTGAAGAGAAAGGATAGGTTTCAGGGAAACAAACAATGACAATTAACAATTAGATTTTTAAGATCATAGGTAAGTAAAAAGCCGGAAGAGATATCTACAGGCGAGAGGTGCGAAAAAAATTACTGTTAGATGTAGCAATTTCAACAGTAAAACTGTGACAGTCAGTTGCCCATCTAGTAGTAAGCATAAATTCATGCCGTTAATGTACCAAGGACGAGAGCGATATTTATTTGTAATATTTACAAAATGTGGCACAAGGCCAAAATAGAGAGTGAGTGAAAAGGCCGGTCTTCATCTGTCTTAACTTTAAACTAAGCTAGCCACAAACACTGACCCAAACATATTACAATATTCTTAACACCAAAACAACGCATTCTTACTTACCTTTCTTACTACAGTCATCATAATACCACATTGTCTCTATGAAAATCCTAAATAGTCCCATTATGTATAATTCTTTGTCTGTGGTGGGGAAATAAAACAACAATTTTAAAACGATCCCCAATGAGTATTTACAATATGAAACAAGAACTATTTACAAGAATCTAAGCAGAATAATGTTAGCAATAAAACGCAGTTAACTGGACGAAATCAATGCGGGACTATAATAATATAAAAACATTCATTCATCCCAATCACTTACACAGACACACACTCATTCACCAATGACGGGAGCTCATTAGAACATTTGCCATGACGATAATTATAGAAAACAGAGAGGGAAGCCACGTTATGGCTGTGGGAAAAGGACTGAAGACGAGATGCAAGCTAAGGACTGATGACACTTCTTTGTATTTTGCCAGGAATTTTGGCATAAATAGCAGCAGCATCGGACCAATTATGGCAGCAATATCCAATGCATGAACGAATGCTTTATAAGCGTTCTTGGAGTTTTGACCCCAGTGTGGGTGTTAACTATTTGCCCATAGCTGGGACCCTAACAGGTGCTATTACCCCGGTTCAGGGTGTTCCTGGGAACACCAGCAATTAAGTGGTGGTTCCAGGATCTTCGAAACCTCCCAATCAGAGGCCTTGCAGCCGAATGTAGTTTATGGTCATACCAAAGACGACTCATGAGGGGGAGGGTCTTACCCCTCTGCTGAAGTGCAGTCAGCGTATTCTGAAGCCACAGACAGTAGGGCGGGAATGCTTTATAAACGTGCAAGAAGAATTCTGGCGAAAGAAATTGTCTGGCAGGACGTAGTGAACCAACAGCAGCCGATCTAGCAAGTGATTCAGTATAACCACTGCTTCATTTCAGTGGAGAACGTGAGACCAAGCAGGCGTTGGTCTCCTGGAGGTTAGCATCAGCCATACCGAGAGAAGGCAAAAAATTTTTTCTATGATGAAGTAAAAGTTTTCTTCTCAGAGATGAAAAAAAAAAACAACATATTTTCTTGTCTTGGACGAAGGGGAAACGAGAGAGATAGAGAGATAGATAGAGAGAGAGAGACAGAGGGATATATATATATATATATATATATATATATATATATATATATAGAGAGAGAGAGAGAGAGAGAGAGAGACAGACAGACAGAGAGAGCAGTTTTAACGAAGAGAAAGAAAAGAAACGGAAATTTTTGATGGAGATGGAAATAGGAAGCTGATTACAGGAAAAGAATGAAGGAAAGAGATAACTTATATCACCAGTCATGGGAAAGCCGAAAACAGAAAATGGGAAAATGGAAAAGAATTTCTATTGGCTTTGGCGCTGAAAAGAAGTGATAATTTTAACATGCCAATGAATTCAGAAAAAAATTTGGAGAAGAAGTCAGCACAGAACGATGCGAAATCATTCAAGAATTAAGGGAAGTAAAGAATTGAGCAAAAATAAACATCAATAAAGAATTGGGTCCACTTGAACGAGGATGACATCACCAAAATTAAACGTCTAAATAGGAAACCAAGTCTTTGCAATCTGCGTTCAAATTTCGGCCGTGCTATTTAATAGTTATAAACCATGTGAGAAATTCTAAAGCTTATTTATCGTCGCATCTTTCAATCAAAACGATAATGACAACGAGGTAAATCGACGTTTTCACACAGGAAACAATTAGTGTTACTATCGGTTGAAATTGATAAATTAATTGAAACCGTTTTTCAGGAAATTGAACTTTCTACTATTGAGGGTGTTTCCATCCATATATTATGCTTCTGGTAGCGTCGAATATTAACAACCTGGTCATATATTTATTGATCCCAAAATCAGTTGTACAGAGGTGATAGCTTAAACATTTCGCAACGATTAGGATGTCATTTATGGCATCAATATGAATGAACAGATCTGACGAAGCCTTTTAAAAACACGTTTTACAGGTTATTTTTCCATCCTACAGCGTTGAAAAAAAGTATTAATAGCACAACATATTTTGTATTCAAATACCTTATCTACTATACAAACTGAGCCCTAACTGATTCATACTGTGGGGCATTGGAAAGGTTTTAAAAATTCATCAACTATGGTTCGCCATCAGCTGCATCGTCTCATTCTTCTAGATGCCGTCTACGAGATTTAAAAAAAATGATTTTAGCTTTGTAGAAAGCCATATTTTTGTTATAGAAGGGTGGAAGCTAATCGACCTTGGTTATTGGATATTTTGTCGAGATGTGAAATATTTATACACTTAGTGATTGTGAAGGTCGTAAACGTAATACCAGCTAACTTCCGACTGAGCAACCATATTGAAGAGTCTTCTTTTATCTGCATGCATCTGAATTTCTCTATGTATGCGCAGTAAAGTACCCTTTGAATACATCAAGTTAGGGTTGTCGGTTCTGATAAAAAGAAAATAACAGTATAGGTTGAAAGCAGACTTCATATATACACCGATACATGAGAATACGAAAATGTGGGATCATGGGTAATTTCCATCTTGTTTATCAACCTTATTCTTTCCAGTACAACTATATTTAATTTAATTATTTCTTTTTTGTAATCAATTGTTGCTGCATATTAGGCAGCTTTAAGATATATTTTAAGTAAAATTCCGTTATTTTTATGTGAATATCATTCGACAAACACGTGAAACTGATTTTATTAGAGCAAATCTTTCCAAGCAAAACGTTTTTTAGCGATTGAAAAAGGTTATAATCGATTGGTGTATGATTCTGTGAATATGGCTGCTGGAGTACAACCGACCAACTGATGTCCAAATTTTGTACAGTGTAACCCGGATATAAGAGAGTTTTCGGGACCGGACAAGAAGTCTCTTATATCCCGGTTTCTCTTATATCAGGGTTTGGTCTATTTTATATACATTAACACAGGCTCTAATTTGGGACCAGAGAAAATCTCTCTTATATCCGGGTTTCTCTTATATCCGGGTCTCTTATATCCGGGTCTCTTATATCCGGGTTACACTGTACCTGTGTATTTCTTGCTGTATGCGGCCTTGCGTTGCCATGGAAAAAATTCCTGTTAGCGAATGCAGAGCAAACTTTAACCTACATTTTATGGATACGTTACAACTTGTGGACCCATGAAGCATCATTTAAGGTCACATTGCATTTTAACATATTGACTACCAGCCACAAGATGGCTGGGTGTTTTATTATGACGCCGACTTTGAGTTATCTCATGTTTGGCATTTTCAGATCTTTTTTCATCCGCTGGACCAGTTTATTGGCCTTTGGTAAATTTAAGGAGAGAACAATGTTAAGTCTTCAGTTGAAGCTATAAATCAACTTATAATTTTTTGATTGCCTAAGCTGGTTATTAGAAATTTGGCGTTTGAAGTCAGATTTCGAAATTGACCTCTGGCAGTCAACGTGTTAACGTTTATAATGAGATGAATAAGTAATAGGTCAAGTTATGTTTAAGATATGACAAGTATTTTGAAAATGGTAATGCTACTAGATTTAATGAAAATAAAATGAAGATTTTATCATGATGTCGACGACGATTGCTTGGCATTTTTCGATATGTTTTCATATGAGGCGGGCCAATAAAGTGATTATTCGCAGTGATACTTTTAGTGTGAAAACAATTTCAAAACTTCGGATGAAGCTCTGTTGGCTAATATAACGGTTCTTATTCGACAGAGGACAGTAAGTGTGACGCTGAGATCCGTAAACGTATTGGGATAGCGAAAGACGTATTCCAAAAACTTTGGCAGAGTATTACGAAACTGGAGGATTTCTTTGGTGACAATGAGAAGAGTACTGAGCTGCTACGTGACATTTGTTCTTCTTTACGGCAGCGAATGTTGGACGGTCTCCTCATAAAGACGAGACTCACGGTACCGGAAGTATGGTTAAAAAAGGATGCTAATGATATCATGGGTCGAGCGTGTGAGCAACGACGAGCTTTTGGAGAGGATGCAAACAAAGAGGAAGCTTATGCTTAACATCAGGAAGAGGCAGCTGAAATTTCTGGGACACGTAATGAGAAATGAAGAGACTCGAGGTAACGGAGATATGGTTCTACAGAAGGATGCTAAGTATATCAAAGATTGAGCGTGTGAGCAAGGATGAGGTTTTGGAGAGGATGCAAACAAGGAGGAAGCTTATACTTAACATCAGGAAGAGACAGCTGAAATTTCTGTGACACGTAATGAGAAATGAAGAGACTCGAGGTAACGGAGATATGGTTCTACAGAAGGATGGTAAGTATATCAAAGATTGAGCGTGTGAGCAACGATGAGGTTTTGGAGAGGATGAAAACAAGTAGGAAGCTTATGCTTAACATCAGGAAGAGGCAGCTGAAATTGCTGGAACATGTAATGGGAAATGAGGGCCTAGTGTATCTGATACTCACGGGTCGACTAGAGCGAAAGAGTGGCAAGGGAAAGCAACGCATGATATACCTAGCGGGCTTAAGCAAGTGAATGACAGAACATTGCCTGGGTTAGTAGCAAAGGGACAAAAGGGGGAAGTGGAGAGACAGAATGGCCGAAGACCTAACGGAACACAGCACTTAAAAGAAAGAAACTGACTTTTAGCATTCAACGCTAAAAGATCGGATGCCAAAAATTGAAAGACTGAGATTCGAAACTTGCAGGAATCTTAAGCATTTAGCAACGCAAAAATATGACTTCAAAAAGTCACTCGGTTTTAATGTCGCGTTGAAGATCTTAACATTTGTCTAGACACGAACACTCCCCTTTGTCATAGTTGTCTGAAACACAAGAAAAGTAGGACTTCTAAGCCTGATATTGCAAAACATGTCATTCCTCAATAAATATTTGAGCCTTACTGAGATTAACTTAATATCCTAATATTGTTTCCTTGTGATCTGCTTGTCATCCGTGCTTGTGATCTGTATTATCTGCTTGTGATCTGTTTTGATCTGTGTTTGTGATCTGTATTGTCTGCTTGGGATCTGTGTTGATCTGTGCTTGTGATTTCTATTGTCTGCTTGTGATCTGTGCTTGTGATCTGTATTGTTTGCTTGTGATCTGTTTTGATCTGTGCTTGTGATCAGTATTGTTTGCTTGTGATCGCCATAGTCTTTCTTATCATCTATCTTGAAGCAAAGTTACTAGTGTCTTATTATCAGAAATGTTTCTATCCCTGCTAACAGATAGACTTTCATGCGCTAATCTAAATCTATTACCACCGTTATAAATCAGCCATTATATGCTTCTTCTATATTCCGTATTCATCCACGACGATGGAGATCAGGACTCTCCACATTTTCCTGTCCTTTGTAGTTATTAGTAAATTTCGTCTTTTGGCTTAAAGCCCAACAACCATTTACTCGTTAAGTAGGTACTGCGCTGCTTTCCTAGGGCCCTTTTATCTCCAATGTAACCTGTGAGTATCACTTTTCTGAACCCTCTTTCCTCATAAAATACCCAAGAAAATTTAATTATCTCTTTATAATGCTACGAACGTGTTCTTTTTATTTTTCATTTTCTCTAAAACATCTGCGTTGTTCACATGTTCAAGCCATGGCCTTCACAGCATCATTTCTGTTATTTCAAGTCTCTTTTTCATCTTTGAGAAGATTGCCCGGTATTCACTGTCAAATAGGAAGACCGATATTGTATAACAGTCTAGTACTCTTTTGTTTGTCTCTAACAAGATTTTCCTGTTTCTTAATACTTTGCTTAGCTTTCGCTGGAGATCATCGTGTTAAGAATGATGAAGATTCTACCACACGCAGAAAATTACACTTCTTTCATGGAACTCAGCTTCTGGGATTGGTTAGTGTTGTAACCAAGGGAGCGTTACTGAATAGAATAATCACACAAAAGTTGGTAACAAGCAATAATACGTAGGACAAGAACAACACATATAAGATTCGCCAACTGCTAGAAGTGATTCAAGTGAATTCCACAATGACTGTTGAACTGCAGACCAACATACAGTATTTAATACTGTATTTATGTTAATGGGGATATACCTATTATCGTTCGTATTATGCTACAACAGTTGTTTGGTTTTCCTTGACAATTTACTGCATTTTGTGCTGAACAATGGTGTATGCTCAAGTCTTATTCTTAACCACCATGCACGATTAGTATACAGGAAGATGTAGCCGTCATTGCAATTGGTTGCACAACGATTTGACTCGAACTAATGATATGTATTTGGAGGCAACATTTAGGAGAACATAATCAAGCACTCAACTTGCGTATTATGCATTGACAATCGGTAAAAAAAAAGATTGTTAGAGGTAAGTAATTAAAGCAAATGGTATTGTCTGAATATATCCAATATATATGAAATGTCAATTAAAGCCTTTTAATGGATGATTGCAGTTTAAAAGCAGTAAATTCGACCTTGCTAACTGAACGATCCTTTGTCGCCGAATCGGTTAAAAGGCGCGTCAGGCTATATGACGGTTCCGTATAGGATACAGGTTCGAATCCTGTTGGAGGACGAATAATTTCTATGAAAATTTCTCGGACATTCAGGCCGGTAAATGTTGTTTAATACTATTTATTATAAACAAACCATTTACTTAAATATTTGTATCTATAAAAAGAATGTATAAACATAAAATGTCTTAATATATCTATCTATCTATCTATATATATATATCAGACAGTTCAGTTCTATATATCAGAATCTTTCTTTCTATCTCTCTCAGTCTGTTCATATCTCTATATATCGATCGCAAAGGGTTACTGAGTATGAGAGAATATGAGAAAATACACTATTAAAGAGCCATAAAAGAAGTGGTATTAGGAAGATGGCGATTGGCATTGAATTTAAATTTTTGAAGATCAAAGATGACTGGGAAACAAGAAGCCACAAGAAAGCTCCAAAAGCAAGAAATTTGCGCGTATAAACGAGTACTTCTCAAACTATTTCAGCCATGAACCAAAAAAAAAAAAAAGAGAAAGGCAAATGGACCACTCCTCCATTTACTTTTAGGCTGTTCAGTTTACACTAAAATACTGAATGGAAAGACAGATTAGTCTGTTTGCACTAAAAAAATTATTTTAGTAAACAAGTATAAACACAGGATATCAAAATCAGTTTTAATGATATCATTCAGTGTTATTCTGATAGTTCCTCAGCTGTTGAGTTCTAATTTATTTCTTTTTCAACTGAAAACATCCACAAGAGGCGAAAATCAAGATTCCACCATCCATGTGGTAGGGAAAGAAATGATGCTTGCTTCTACATGTTGAAAAATATTTGGGTGTCGGTCTTTTATTGATATGTAGGCAAAGACACCTTCTTTGTCAACTCTTCTTCTCAGTTTCGCTTTATCTTTCAAGTCCATCAACATTTCAACCAATTCAACATTTTCCTCTCCTGGCTCATAATTTTCTAGGTCTAATAAATATATATGCTAAAAAGTAATTTCGCTTGAGGATGAAATGGAACTAACGCTTTTAATTTAATTGCAAAATTAAATTCGGGGCTTTTAGCTTCTATTTTTGAAACATGGTTAGAACTGTGTAGCGGAAAAAACATATTTTAAATCAATTAATTTATAATATATATATATATATATATATATATATATATATATATATATATATATATATATATCACTCCATAATACCAACGTAATTTTTAAAACTTCAAATATAACGAGCATGTGTGTAATAAGGCAAAATATATTTTTAATTCTTCAAAGTATGAATAATTTAGATACATTTTTGTGAAATGGCTACAATTTCTTATGGCTAGGAATTCGCTGTGGACCACTAGAAATGCTATGTGGACCACTGCTGGTCCACCTTGACCACGTTGAGAACCACTAGTATAAACTATTAGCAAAGAACTTACGATTACATCAAGTCATTTGTAATGTAAAATGATGAAACATTGCGTTAATCTAGTACTGCGCTTAAATCCGTAGACTTTAGGCGCCAACGTTGACTGGGAAGCAAGAATACGGAAGAGAGTTCCACAAGCGAGAAGTGCGAGTGTTTACGATGTCTAGTGAAAAATCATTGGTTGACGTTCGAGTTTCTCTGAGTGCAAGAACACTGTTAGTAAATACCAATCGAGAAAGTATCTGTAAAATATTTAAACATATAAAATCGCTTTGTTGGAAGAAATAGCCGTGCCTGTGAATATATAAGAAAAGAAAAAAAAATAATCGATTTTGTGGGACAATTAAAATGTTTCCTCGAGAGAAACGTCTCAGGTGAAGGGGCAAAAAATTTCAGAACAAAAGAAATTTTCGGTGAAACATTATTGAAACATATTTATTCAGATCAGATCTAATTAAATTATAAAAAACATATTATATAAGTTTTAATAGATTCATTTTCATTGACATTCTTTTTTATATATATATATATATATATATATATATATATATATATATATATATATATATATATACAGAGAAAGAGAGGGAGAGAGTGGAAGAGAGAGAGGGAAAGAGAGATAATATCAAATTCGTAAATGGCAAGGATAATCCAAGTAGGTCTTGAAAAGAACTCAGTCTATCCGTATACAGAGTAAAATGATATACATCAAGAAGAAAACTTAGGACATCATAGAAGAATTTGCTAGTAAATTTATTTCGATTGATAAGACTTTAATATCTGTCTCATCAGAACGAAATTACAAAATGGTTTAAATATATCCAGACAATATGTTAAAAACTATTTCAAAATTAAACCAACAGAGAACAAGAAATAAATGTATAAATTACTTGACCTAGAAAGATTTACCTGGGGATTTACATTATTGAAGAGAGGAGTAAGGGAAATAAAAAGGTGACACAATGTGTCAGCACAATGGAATAAGAGAGAGAAGTAAAAATGACAGCTACTGAGCTACATTGAAATCAAATCAAAATTTATATCCTCGTCATCTAATTTGCGTCAATATAATAACAATGATAAAATGTATAA
Organism: Acanthosepion pharaonis; assembly: GCA_903632075.3. Classification (NCBI taxonomy): domain Eukaryota; kingdom Metazoa; phylum Mollusca; class Cephalopoda; order Sepiida; family Sepiidae; genus Acanthosepion; species Acanthosepion pharaonis. Next base: position 125,926 of record CAHIKZ030001166.1, read on the forward strand.
AAAAGTGAAAAAATAATATAAAGAACCTTAAATTTATTATATCTAAATACCCAAATAATATATATATATATATACCCCATTATATGTATATATATACATACATAGACAATACACATATATATACATATATAATACCCACCCCATATATATATATATATATATATATATATATATATATATATATATATATATATATATATATATATGTATGTATGTATGTATAGTGGCAGTCGACTCCCCAAAGCAAGTATTTCTATTACTGACCTATTCAGCTCTTCATTTAATCTCCTCTCCATTGCATTCATCGGTTGTGTGAAAAACAATGTCTCATAAATCCGACAATCGATCTGCATTTCGGGTTAAATATGTGACATATCAAATCATTTTCCCAGTGGTAGAAGTTAATTTTGATCATCATCACTTCAAATTTTCATCTGCCTTGTCAGGCCCCACCTGGATTTGCACACCCCAGCGCAGGTTGGGCATTCAAAGCATGCCATTACGAAATTGTCTTATGCAATAGAATGTTGGTGTTGGTGTGATTTCTGGTGACAAAGAAGACCTGCCCTGGACAGATATATTTGGTTTCATTGGGCACGTAGATTGTTTTGAACCTCACGGCAATTCAGGGATCCCTCGTGAACTCCTCTTTTCAGTCCTGCATATTTTTGTGATGCCTCATAGAAGATCTTGACGCCGTCAGTATTACTAAATCTCCAAGAAACCCGGTTTTCAGTTGGAGTCTCCAGTTATCCAGACCGATATTGCAATTATATAGTGACTCATTAAGGTAATGTTTGCAACGAAGTTTCGGCTTGTGCTGTGATCTTTTTTCCCCATTTCCAGTCATTAATCATTCATTGTTTTGGAATTCTGTCATTGGTCATACAGACAACATGACCCGTCCATCGCAATATGTGTTTGTGTATAGGTGCTTCCACAGAGACGGAATTAGCCCTTTGTAGAACAACCGTATCAGGGGTGTGAGAAATCCAATCAAGCACAGACCGAAGGCAGTGTCGATCAAAACGATCCAGTATCTTCCGATGCCCGCTATAGACTACCCAGGTCTTACATGAATATAGCAGAGATGATATAACGCAGGCATTATATATTTTAATATTTGGCTGCTTTTTCATGCCTTTCTGACTTCAGACACTGAACTTGAGTGATGCAAATGCATCGGAGGCCTTTTCAATCCGTTACGCTATCCCATCGTCAATAGAGCAGTGTCGGCTGAGGGTACTACCAAGGTATACAAATTTATTTACTACCCCAAATTGACTATCATGAGCATAAATTGATGGCTGTATATATTGAATTCCTTGGGCAGGTTGATACATCACTACTGTCTTGTCAAGGATGATGGGCAGTCTAAAAATCTTTCCCGACCCTGATAGTTGATCCATGAACTCCTATGTGTGCTGAATTATGTGTGCTGAATTGTGTGTGCAACCAGATCACAGTCATCGGCATAGAGAAGGTTTCGTACTAAACTCAGAAAGACTTTTGTCCTTGCTGCAAACCTACGTACGTTGAAAAGCGTGCCAGTTGAACTCTACCTTATCATAATACCATCAAGGCAGTCCCCGAACGCATCAAGTAATACAATTGCAAAGTTGGTTGACGGTCAAGTTCTAACACTACGGCTTTTGGTGTATTTTTTCGAGAACATATCCGATGCAGTGCTGTGCAAGCTGCATCCGACCTTAAAACACGCACGGGCATTATATATATATATATATATATATATATATATATATATATATATATATGTGTGTGTGTGTGTGTGTGTGTGTGTGTGTGTGTGTGTGTGTGTGTGTGTGTGTGTGTTATGGTCCAGGTTAGGACCAAGGAAGAACAACACGAACACAAGAGTAGAAATAATGAAGGTATATTACACGAAATAATAATACAAGATGTGGAAGGTGTTAGTATGACTGTCAGTCTGGTTTGGAGTGAACTACTATCGGCTCGACTCGATTCGTCTCTCTCGCTTGAGAGGCGTAGTATACATTGTGTTAGGAAGAGTTCATTCTGTAGTTATAGGTAAGGACCCATGACATATATATATATATATACGCGCATACACATATACACATATATAGGTATATGCACACACATACACACATATAATCACACACACACACACACACACACATATATATATATATATATATATATATATATACAGAAATCCACACACATATACATGAACACATATAAATACACAAAACATATCAAAGCATTTAATTTTCAATAAATAATAATAAAGAAATTTTATGACTGTAAAATGAAAACAAAATTAAATTCTATTTATAAGATGAATCTGTTTTATGGCGAGATTTAAATATGGCCTCATTCCTTTGGATGAATAGCTGGCTAGTATTTTCATATTTAATTATTTTATTTTTTCTTTCAGGCACAAATTATCGTTATTTCTGAAGTTGTTGCGGGTTTGGAATTTAGCTATAATCTTCCATTCTATTAATATATATTAGTGAAATATAGGCGATGATAATTCACTTAAATCGCATAGCAGCAAAACAAAAAATTAAATCTAAATATATTTCATAAGCAAAAATTTAAATTCATCGGCACTAAAACACGAATTGTCACGTGAACATTTTAAAAAATGGTGATAATTAATAATGTCTTCTGAAACGTCACAGTAATCAGCCATTCAACAATTTATATTTAAATATGCACTGAATACCCAAAAAATGGTCCAAAATATAGAAAATTTAAAAAAATGTAGTTAATAACAAAGCTTCGTTTGTTATTAGTCGAATACACACCCACAATACATACATACATACATATACACACACACACACACGCACACACACAGTTGCTCTCTCACAGACGCGCCGTCGCCTCTCTCTGTCTTTTTTTTACAAATACTTTCATGGTAATTGCTCCGATGGGCTGCTTTCACAGGTTCCCAGACTTTATGAATTCAAGCGCCCTAGGAGGCTGACATCCCGGTCCCACCCTTACACTGTAGAAATTTTAAAATGTAGCCGTCACTTCTACTCCAATAGCTTCATACTTCGCACCTCTCGCCTGTGGAACACCCTTCCCGATTACTGTTTCCCTAATCTCCAACTATCCAAATGTAATGTCAATCGACATCTCCAGTTTCCTTGATCCATCCACTATCCCTCTCCTCATCCTTTCTTCTATCACTCCTATCTGCTCTCGCTCCAAATCTTCTGCAACTCCCTGCATCCTAGTGGCTTCCCGCCTTGCTCGGGGCGTAATCTTACTTATTATAAAATGCAGATTGTGTGTGTGTGTGTGTGTGTCTGTAACGTTTATATATTGGATCGGATTTCCTACATTTTTCAACCGATTTCAACAAAACTTCACAGGACTACATAAAATTACCTTGTGGTGGTTCTAACAGCGCTAAAAATGGGAAAAATATAATTGTTTCTGTACAAAATCAATTTGAAAACACGATTAAGAGACATCGTGAAAATGGAAGCGGGGCAACTCACGTCGGTTTGTTTGTGTGTGTGGGTTACTTTAAATATGGGAGCGGATTTCCTATATTTTTCAGCCGATAAAACAAAACTTCACTTTTTTTTATTTTTTTGGCACGTAGTGTTTCTTATTCTCTTGCACACTTTTTTCTTTATTTTTGCATTCAGAATGCTTTAAAAATTCCATTTACAAGACAATTGTTTATAATAAAATTCTATTCAATCGGTAGACTCATAACGATTGAAAATAATATTTTTGTTTGAGTTTGGGTTTGGGTTTGACCAATTCGTAAAAACTAAAAATAAAAAAAACTAATTAAGACATGCGTGTCCGTCAACCTTAAACAATAATCTAACGATCTCTACTGATTGTACGAATACAAACATCGGAATAAATTCTTTATCTTTAGGGAAAGATAATGAAATCTAAACATACACAAGTCCTAACTAAAAATAATAAGCGGAACGGGAAACTACTTTTTTAAATACACATGGTGTCCAATTTTTTTACTGTATTCAATAAGTAAAAATCATAAATTGTAAAAGATTATTATTACAGAAAGGCTACTAAATGAATAAGATTTGTTAGATCATAATTAATAAACCCAAATAAAGTTAATATTTTTTGTATTAGAAACAACGAGTGGAAAATATATTCAAATCAGAATTCTAATTATGAATCACCACAAGCAAAAATATGCAATTTTTTTTACTGTATTCAATAAGTAAAAATCATAAATTGTAAAACTATAAGATTACAGAAAGGCTACCTACATTTTTCAACCGATTTCAACAAAACTTCACTTTTTTTTTTGGCATGTAGTGTTTCTTATTGTGTTCCACACTTTTTTTTTTTTATTTTACATTCAGAATGCTTTAAAAATTCCATTTACAAGACAATTGTTTATAAAATTATTCTATTCAATCCGGAGACTCATAACGATTGAAAACAATGTTTTTGTTTGAGTTTGTGTTTGACCAATTCGTAAAAAAAAAAAAAAAAAAAAACTAATTAAGACTTGCGTGTCCGTTAACCTTAAACAATAATCTTTGTCAATTTTATTTTTCAGTCTTTATGATGGTCGATACTTGATCTATCTCTTACTGTTGCATCCCCGGGCAACGCCGGGCTCTACTACTAGTGCTTAATATATATATATATATATATATATATATATATATATATATATATATGTGTGTGTGTGTGTGTGTGTGTGTGTGTGTGTGTGTATGTTTGTGTAACTGTAATTCAGTTTCATCGATAAATGACGTCATCTTGAGGAATTGAAATTGATTCCAGCAAACGAGGAAATGTCGGAATTAGCCAGAAAAGTTACATTACTTGTCAAAAAACGATATACTTAAAAACAAATCTATCAACATTCGGAAGAAAAATTTACAGAGCATATTAAACAGCAAATTCGAAAGTTTGAAAACGTTAATAAAAAATGTTTGATAGACCGAACTAATTCATATTATTCAAACCCATGACCTTTAAATAAGCCTTGCTAACTTTTTGAGTTATTAAGTTTAAAGAACGTATACGGTAGTTGGTGTGGTGTTGCCATGTAGACAACGTGAAATTTGTCATAGGTGTACAGTTATGGCTAGTCTGTCTTAACATGGCAGAGATGTTACATACGGCCGCGCCAATTGTAATGGACGCAAGGCAGCACGGCTGTATCAGCTTGCGTTCCCAGACTAGAAGGCAGCCGAGTCATCCAATCTTTGCTGCTTTTTGTCATCGGGTTACTGAGACAGAGTCTATGAGACCACAAACTATGGTAATAAGTATTTCTGAATTGTATCTTAGATTTTATATTTAACAATGTCTACCGTAAACTTTGGATAATTATGCTGTTTCACGATTTGGATAATTTTGCTCTTACACTATATATATATATATATATATACCCAAGTATAAAATTGGTGTATACGGAATAAATTCCAATAACCAACAATTATCATTCTTAAAAGAGTGCTCAATACAGAGTAGAGCACATATAATTATATATTTAAAAATTATAACATAAATATGTTATAAAATCACTACAAAATAACCATTTTGTTTCAACACTTTTGGTGACTTATCAAGTGATGATGTTGAATGTAGAATAAAGAGTTTTAAAAGGTTCAAATCAATCAAACATCCCTCGCTGGGGGAGACGCTGTTACATAAGCTGCAATGACCAATCAAAATACAAGTATACGAGAATTCCAAAAACTTGACAACAAAGTAAGGTTATAATAGCTATTAAGTGCTTTAAAGTTGGGGTTAAATTAAAATAGAATTTATTCTAACTAATAAGTATTAAATAAATTATATGATAAAGTTTGAAATTAAAAATAAATAAAAATACAAAAAAATATATATATATATATATATATATATATATATATATATATAAGAAAAAATACAGAAAAAACAAACAAAAATCTTAATATGCAATTATGCTGTATTAATGTTAATATAAAGTCGACGTCGGACGTTTCGGTCTATTTAAGACCATCTTCATGGACATTTTCATTTAAACATAAATAACGTGACGACGACGTGATCATATTTAAACGGAACGCTGATCTTATATAAAAATTTTAGTTATCTGTTTGGATTAGTTGTGCTCTTATGTCCATCGTCTTTTGTGTTAAATTTTATATGTTCTAATGTTAATTATGTTTAAATGAAAATGTCAATGAAGATGGTCTTAAATAGACCGAAACGTCCGACGTCGACTTTATATTAACATTAATACAGCATAATTGCATATTAAGATTTTTGTTTGTTTTTTCTGTATATATTTCTTCATACTGTCGGATCTATATCCATATATTTGCTTATATATATATATATATATATATATATATATATATATATATATATATATATATATACATATAAAATAGAACCTGTAAAACCGATAAGTAAAAAAAATACTACTAATTGGAAGAAAAGACATTCTACGGTTACCAGCAAGAGAAAAGCACAATAAATTAACGAAACAGAAGTTTAACTCTTTGGATTTTTAATTATTTGGAAGATTTTTCAACAGAGGATGTAAAACCTGACACTAAAATCTGAATATATATTGGAATAGCTAAGCAAATTGTAAGGAAAGAGAACAGTTTGGCTTGAAAGAAAGAAAAGAGTGTTGCAAAATTATGTAATATCATTTCCCGTGTATGCCAGACAATCTCTTCGCAGATAAACAGAAAACTAGAAGAAACAGAAGTGTTCTTCTACAGAAGGATACTGACAATCACATGGAACAAACATGCAAGTAATAAGAAAGTCTCTAGGAAAGTGAAAACTAATATATAATCATAATAAGCCAATATTTCTTGGACTCATAATGGAGTAAAGAGGTCTTAGAGTACTTGAAATTCAGAGGGCATATCCAATAAAAAGTGACAGAGAGGGGGTAGCACGCCAAATACCTGGGAACTTTAATCAATGGAAAGCGGAACGCAGGTTTGAAGATACTCCAAAATTGAAACGTTACTCAGAGCTAAAAAGCATAGGATGTTGTGGATAGCCATGATTAACGACGTCCTGAATGGACATGACTCATATTTAGAAGCCCTTTGCGACGGTTTGGGTATATTTTCTATTTTTCTCTTTGTGGTCTGCTAGAAATACGGCATCCATTCTTTGGGAGATCTTGTCTTTGATATCGATGACGTGATCTCGACTCTTTGCCTGGATGCAATTTCACACCGGTGCTATCTTTGGGTCGTAGTAAATGGTCAGATTTCGTTAAGTCTCCAGGATTCTTCTCGGTGGAATTCTCAGTCGATTTCAATGAAGCGTTTTTATTTTCAGAATATTTTACAATTCTTTCTCAAATTTCCGTTTCTTCGAGTCTTTTTATACGAGTTTATGGAACCTTCTCTTGACTGTCATTCATTTAAGGATTGAAGTTATTCATTGTAAAAAAAAAACCTGTGGCATTTTCGGGAATAAATCCGTACATTGTCTGTAGTAGCTGAAATGAATGTGTATAAAATTTCGGTTGTCATTCAGGAGACTTTCGTATTCGGTAACGTCCTGTTCAATTATATGAGAGTATTTGAGATTAATAATTATTAATATTTTTTTAAACCAAACAAGGTAAATAATTCTTGCTACCTTTTTGAGTTCTTAAGTTCAAAAAATGTTTAAAGTAGTTGGCGCTGTGGTTCCATGTAGATAGAATTTGTTATTCGTGTACATTTATGGCTCGTCTGCCTTCAACGTTTAACATGGCAGGATATTCATATCGTGATCAGTCAGATATTTTACATACGGCCGTGCGAATTGTAATGGACGTAAGGCTGCACGGCTGTATCAGCTTGTGTTTGCAGACAGAAGGTAGCCGGGTCATCCAAAATTTGCTCGCGTTTAACACCGGGTTACTGAGACAGTGTCCGTGACACCACAGACCATGGTAATAAGTATTTTTGGATTGTATCTTAGATTGTACATTTAACATCGTTACCGTAAACTTTGGATGATTTTACTGGTACACCATATATATATATATATATATATATATATATATATATAGATATATATATATATATATATATTGTTATGCGACCTTACGCATAATAACATAATGGACTATTCCATACGTAATAAATACTGCGCCTCAAGAGGAAGCAGGGAGTTCAGTCTGAAGTCGGGTGACCGGCTGACCAGCTGATCGGTTGAACTCTCTGCCTTCAGGCGAGGAGGAACCCGAACGAGGCTACGCCGAAGGGCGGAGTCTCTTTCGGGGAGGTAAAGCGACCCTGAACCCGTTTATACGGGTTCAAAGGACATATTTTTGGCCGAGCCCACGGACTAGGAGATCCCACGTTAAACCGGCCTTGTGCCACATGATGCCCTCGTGTGGGGCGTGACTAAATACTGTTCAATCCGAAGTCTGGAGTGAAGTCCATCAGCAGTCTGTCAGTCAGTCAGAGTGAGCCGGTCAGTCAGTCGAGTCAGAGGCAGACCGAAACAGAGTCGCGTTCAGACAATTACTACTAAACCTGATTTTCCGTACTAACACTTTCTACTTCTCTGTATATATTCCTGTTTGTAATATATCTGTGTTATTCCATATCCATGTTCGTGTTCTTCTTGTTTGGTTCTACCTTGGACTATCACCGTGGTACAAAGAACCGGGCCATACACACACACACACACACACACACACACACACATATATATATATATATATATATATATATATATATATATATATATAACCCATGAAACCGAGAAGAAAGGAAAAAACTACCAATTGTAAGAGGAGAAATTCTACGGTTACTATCTCTCGTATTCGGTAACGTTCCGTTAAATTATATCAGAGTATTTGAGATGAATAATTATTAATATTTTTTAACATTATTTCAAACCAAACAAGGTAATAAAGCCACTAAGGCACAACGGGTGAGAATGAAATAAACTTAAAACATAACAATTGGCATTGTGTTTAATCTTTGTAGATCATAATTTACAGGAAATCAAGAAACCGGACGCGAGTTCTACAAGCGAGTAGTACGTGAAAATAAACTGTTAATGTAGACCTTATGGTTGCATTTATCAATTTCAAGAGTAAAATGATGAAACGTAGCTGCTAATCCAATACTACGTTTACATTTAGAAGTCGTACCAACGGTGGAAGATTATCAGGACAATTATCAAGAAACTATTTATAGAAAATGCAAGCTACGTTATGGCGATGGCAAGTGACTGAAGACTAGAAACCAAATCAGGACAGATAAAATTGCAAGTTTTTGTTCGCATTTTGTCACAGATCTACAGATACATAACTGAAAGCCATATTGTAGCAGCAAACTTAAATTCCCGGATGAACGATAGATTTTGACGACAAAAAATCTTTCTAGAACTGCACAGTGAACCAAATGTTCTTGTAGAAGACATAAGAATATTTTTATTTTTATTTTTTTTAAGCATAACGCACTGAGCAAGGCGTGAAGCCACTAGGATGCAGGGGGTTGCAGAAGATTTGGAGCGAGAGCAGATAGGAGTGATAGAAGAAAGGATGAGGAGAAGGATAGTGGATAGATCAAAGTAACTGGAGATGTCGATTGACATAACATTTGAATAGTTGGAGATTATAGCTCTCAGGGAAACAGTAATAGGGAAGGGTGTTCCACAAGCGAGAGGTGTGAGGTATGAAGCTATTGGAGTAGAAGAGACGGCTACATTTATAAGTTTCTACAATGAAAGGGTGAGAGCGGGATGCCAGCCTCGTAGGGCACTTGAATTCATGAAGTCTGGGAACCAGCGAATGCAGCTCATCGGAGCAATTACCATGAAAGTATTTGTAAAAAAAAGACAGAGAGAGGCGACGGCGCGTCTGTGAGAGAGTGACTGTAGACAAGATGCCAGATCAGAGCCAGTTATATTACATATCCGTCTCTGGATCTTGTCAATAACTCCGAGGTAAACAGAAGGTGCACCAGACCATATATGGCAGCAATACCACATTGCAAAGGCGAATGGTTGTTTTGTATATTTGAAGTATCGATTCAGGGGAGAAAAATTTACTGGCGCGGCACAAAGAGCCAACTTTCCTCGCGGTGGAAGAAGCAATTGACTCAATGTATTTGTTCCATCTCAGGTCAGCAGTCAGCGTGAGATCGAGTAGACGCAGGGAGTTGGTCTCAGGAAGTTGACTATCAGACATTTTAATAGGGGGCAGGGAAGGATCTCTATGGTGGTTAATGGAGAGTAATTTAGTTTTCGAGGAGTTAAAACCTACGGACGATAATTGGCACGCCCCGATTCATATAAATACAGTAGTAAATACTGTATGTTGGTCTAGAGTAGGAGATTCGTTTCATTCTGTGCTGATCAAACTCTTTGCTTCCAGGCAGTGAGGATCCCCAGACTATACTACGTCGAAAGGCAGCGTCTCATCTTGAGAAACAGCTACCCAACCCCGTTTTATACGGTGTCTACCGGGAACTTTTTGCCGAGACTACGGGCTCGGACACGCCACATTAAATTCGGCCTTGTGCCACATCTGACCGCGTGGGGTTGTTGGTTAGATATCCTCCAGGTGGAGATTCATCACCATCTGTGCTGGTCAAAATGTCTGCCTCCGGGCAGAGAGGATCCGCAGACGAGGCTACGTCGAAGGTCAGATTTTTGTCTCAGGAAACAGCTGCCCGACCCTGTTTTATACGGTGTCTACCGGGAATTTTGTGGCCGGTCCTACGTGCTCGGATACCCCACATTAAATTCGGCCTTGTGCCTCATCTGACTGCGTGGGACGGTTGGTAGATAGCTTGCAGATGGAGATTGATTGGGGAATTCACTTGAATCACTTCTCGCAGTTGATTACTTCTTCGACGCGCTGCAAGTGAATCTTATATGTGTTGTTCTTGCCCTAAGTATTATCGTTCATTTTCATTTTGTTTATCTCAAAAAGGAACCACGGGCTTTGGAGGAAGTAAGCATGAATTCCAGACCCCCTATTTATGTTATTTTCTTTATTTCATTCTTTACTTCTATCTTCCTCATACATATACTAAGTTAGTTGCGTCCTCTAGAAAATACGACACCTAAGATAAGTTTTCCTTATGTCTACACTAATATTCTTATTCATCCATTTACAGATATAATCCATCTGAAATTTTAAACACGCACACACATCGTGTATATATATATATATATATATATATATTTCGATAAACGTGCAATCAATTTACAAATTCATGAATTATTCATACAAAAACAAATACAAAGATTAACAATACATATATTTCGTTGTCCTCTTATTACTGAGAGAAAAAACAAGAACAACATCTATTCCATACCTGAAGATGTCTGTAGGAACAGACGAAAGCTTGTAGTAAAATAAGAACTAATGCAACAGAAATTTATAGAAACAAGGATCTTTTCATTCATAACAGGTTCGGAGGTTTTTGTATATTATTTGAATTGTTCACGACGATGGATTTCTCGCCAATTAAATCATTAACCTTTGTATTTGTTTTGTATGAATAATTCATGAATATGTGTGTGTGTGTGTGTGTGTGTGTGTGTGAAAAGTGTATATAAATATAAATAAATATAAGTATGTATAATTATTTATATATTATATGCGCGGTACTTATTAGAAAGCGCTCATTATCAGAGATAGAGCTAACATAACCTGTATACATTCATATGTCATAGCCGAAACTGCCCACATATGTTTATATATGTATGAGTCCCGACGGACGACCAAGTATGTATATGTGTCTGCATACATCGATGTTTGCGTTAGTACGATGAATGACAAAACGACGAAATTTCCCCCCACCACTTCCACAATAACACCAATACACGCAATCTACATAAACCCAAATTTTTTAAAACATTAATCAGTTTGTCTGACGATCGCTAAAGCGTGAAACGCAGGGTCTCAAACTCACATCTATCCAACCAAATATATATATATATATATATATAATTATTTTTATAAAAAAATTTATAACATAAGTATGTTATAAAATCACTACAAAAATAGCCATTTTGTTTCAACACACTCTGTGTCTTATCAAGTGATGGTATTTGAAAAGAAAATAAATGGTTTTTAAAAGTTTCAGATGAATTAACGATCCTACACTAGGGGAGCATTGTTACAAAAGCTAGAATAACCAATCAAAAACGAAGTACAGAAAGATTCAAAAGCTTGACAACAAAATCCTGCTATTATAGCTATTTAGATCTTTAAATACGTGTAATAAAAAAAAAAAATAATTTTACTAACTAATAATTATAAATTTATATGATAAAATTTAATATTAAAATTAAAAACTGGCAATTTTTAAAAATCCAAATTTAATCACTATTAAGTTTAAAAACTACAAAATTATTGAGAAAAGAAAAAAATATATATGTTTATTCAATTCATTTCTTCATTGAAATTACGTCTGACAAGACAAAAAGCTACAATTCGTCCGGTCATCTGATAATACATGTATATATTTTTTTCTTTTCCGTTTTTATTTTAAAGTTTGTGAATATGGTCTTAAACTCACGCGTGACACAACAAAAACACAATCAGATTATAATACATACGCATCCAGACATAATTAGATACATACACACACACACACACACACACACAAATATACACACACACTTATTTTCTTTTCAACACCATCACTTGATAAGACACAGAGTGTGTTGAAACAAAATGGCTATTTTTGTAGTGATTTTATAACATACTTATGTTATAAATTTTTTTATAAAAATAATTATATCTGCTCTACTTTGTATTGAGCACTCTTTTAAGAATAGTAATTGTTGGTTATTGGAATTCATTCCGTGTATACCAATTATATACTTTTATATATATATATATATATATATATATATATATATATATATATATAAATCCTTTATCAGAGGTCAGCTAACTCAATATATATATATATATAGGATTTGCCATTATTAAATCTGACTCTTTGGCAGCGTTTATTTTTGGGAAAATAGCCATTAATGCTTAAACATCGTGGGTATTAAAGCAATAGCATATTAGTCTAATAAAGCGCTATATTTGAAAACATTTGATATCTAACATAAGGATGTTTTACTGAAAAATAATTCATGTCTTATAAACAACATTTTATTATTGAATAATTTAACAGCGAAAAAGTGTTTTCACCAGAAAAAGAATTTTCAATTCTATTCAGATATTCATTCATGTTATTTGATAGATAATGTCATTTGTAAAAACACAACTGGGATATTATCTTGAATATTAAATTAAATGTAACCTTATGAATATTCATTAAATTTTTTTTTTATTAATATTTTTTTTATGTTTTTGTCGCTTTACATTGCAATTACTATAAAGGTCAGTTTACAGGCCATATTTTCATTATTTTTATTTGATAAAGCATTGACAACTGCATTGTTTGTTTCTTTTATCTCTCCTTAGTATAGTGAGAATTTCACCGGGCGACGCTGATGGATAGCATCTGTTAATAAACAATAAAATGAAAGATTGCCGTCCTTTCGGTGTGAATCGATTTATAAAAATAAACTATTGTTATTTCGGACTCGTAATTTATTTTCTTTAATTCTATTTGTTTTACATCGCAACTAAACCTGTTTTCAGTCTATAACTCTTATTGGCTATTATACTAATTTCACAGGATTTAGGTTTACCGACAGCTTGGGGTCAAAAATTAATATTTGACCATAAATATTTCTTTTCTTTTTTTTTTTTTTGGGGGGGGTTCACTAGTCACTATTTTCACATATGAAGGAAAAATCTAGTTCCAAAACTTTCTAATTGGCCCTGAATTTCATTCAGATAAAATTTTTACCAATTTACAAATTTATCCCATGTTTCTATTATATTAAATTCTGTGCTCAAATATTTATAGACGCTTTCATAAACTGGTCCGATTTCTAATTTTAGCACTGTAATGTTTTCATATCTCTGCGTAGTATTAGTAGTCGTAGTACAGTTCTCCATGTCCTGAATAGCAACCGGGTTTGCTAGGCATAGCCACCCTATGTTCGCCAGTTGTTCTCTATTTATACTTGTCTATCTAATTTGCATTCAATACTACAAGCACAAATAAAAGTCAGTATTTAGATTGGTGATTTTCAAAAGCATCCAAGTGCTTGCATAAAATACTTATCCCGCGTAGCCCTGTATAAGACTAACTTCAGGTTAGTCAATAGATTTCTAATTTTCGACCAAATACAACGTTTGCCATCGATGCATTTCTTTGAGCATTTTGTTGCTGAAGTATAGCTTGTTTTCTTCTTTTCTTTTCTTTTCTTTTTAATCACTTCACCCCAGGCATGGTGGTGAATCTACTTAAAGAGTAAGGAAAATAGAGCGTAAGAAATCGAGAAACCTTTACTGACTAGAACAGATAATATAAAGAACAGTATCCTATGGGCACGTGGCCGAGTGGTTAGAACGTCTGCATGAGACCCTGGTTCGAATCTCACAATGCTCGATTTGTCAAGAAGGAAACTTCCTGATGTCGGAAGGGTCGATTCCGGTGCATGGCACATTTGCAAAATGCCTGAAAACCATACCACCGGTTGACCCAAGTCTTGTGAGTGAAATTGGGTAGACGGAACCCTTGGTTGCTGTTGATAGCTGTGCTATCACGGAATCACAAGTCATCGTGGTCGAGCGTGCTGGTCTTGTTCAAATTGTTGATCACTCTAGATTACACGCTCTTTCACAGAAACTGTAACTAATGTCTGCTCAGCATAGTTGCAGTATAAACCACAGGTGGGTGTTGAACAAACACAAATGTGTCTGAGCGAGCGTCTGCAATAGGCATTGGCTAGCCGCCCTAGTAGACGGGCCTGTTCGAAAACGAGTGGCCAGCTATACATACATCCTAGGAGACAGAAAATGGCAATTGACGTCACATTTAAAGATATGGTAGATTATAGTTGCGGAGAACAGGAACTGGATGAGAGTTACACATGCAAGAAGTGTGAGAAGAATAGTAAAATATTAAAACCTACTACCCAATAAGCTTAAATACATGAAGTGGAGGTACTAGTTTAGATGGCAAATCCCTTTATATCAAAAAATGCTTGAATTGAAAAAAAAAATAGTACAATACGAAATAACCTTTTGCCAGTCAGTAGATTATAAGGTTTTATCGACGCATCAAAAACTAATGTTACATTACATTTACTAACGACTTTGTAGGAAAAAAAATTAGTTTACCGATAGAATCACTTCTAAGCTGTTGTTTAACTTGTTTTTTTGTGTGTTTTTTTTCTAGAATTTCTTGAATGCTTCTCTTCCAAAATATTAGGTTGGTGCAAAAGTTATGTCGTTTTTTGACGTTAAGTTGAACGTCAAAAAACGACATTATTTTTGTACCAACCTAATATGTTAGCTGAACTATCTTGATAATGATTTATTAATATCTCCCTGCAAAATTATATTAACTGATCTTTTAAATAAACTAAACAACTTATAACATATGTTAGACATTACTTAAAAAAAAAACAGAATCAATACATTTCCTTGGTTTCTGATCGAAGCGCATTGATAATGCTACAATATCGTAAATTAACTAATAAAAATGATCTCATGAATTTATATTACTAATATAAATTAAATTCCGGAGTTCCTTTACTATTGGGAGCCTTCGGTATTAACATGATGAGGATTGGTTTGGTTTCTTTTGTTTTACGGCATATCAACCTCAATGGGTGATTTAATACCAACAAATTTTTTTTATTGCTGGTAACATTTTGTGTTTTCAAAAATCTATTTCTGGTAATATTTTTTCTTTTAAAAATGTGTTGCTGTTAATAATTTTCCAAAAACTATTGCTGGTAATATTTTTTTCCTCAAAATTGAATAGGTGGTAATATTTTTTTCATCGAAATTGAATAGGTGGTAATATTTTTTTTCAAAAGTGTATTGCTGGTTTTATTTTTTGTTCAAAGATATATATTGCTGGTAATATTCTTTTTTCAAAGATATATTGCTGGTATAATTTTTTTCTAAAAATATATTACTGGAAATTTTTTGTTCTTGAAAAATTTATTGCTGGCAATATATTTTTTTCTTCAAATATTTATTGCTGGAAATAGTTTTTTACGAGGTATTTCTGGTATTAAACCCTATTTTAATACTTTCATCGTGTTTTTCCTC
Organism: Acanthosepion pharaonis; assembly: GCA_903632075.3. Classification (NCBI taxonomy): domain Eukaryota; kingdom Metazoa; phylum Mollusca; class Cephalopoda; order Sepiida; family Sepiidae; genus Acanthosepion; species Acanthosepion pharaonis. The sequence goes on from CAHIKZ030001166.1 coordinate 142,058, forward strand.
CAGTTTCAGGGTTAAGTATTTGCCCACAGATGGGACCCTGACAGGTGCTACCACCCTGGGTCAGGGCGGACCTGGGAATACCAGCAATTAAGAGGTGGTTCCCCGCTCATGTTGCGGACAAATACATCTAAAATAAGTTGAATCCTCTTCAATATCCTAATTATTTCATATTTAGTGCTAAGAGGAAAGCTCCTTAAATTTATGAAAAAGGAATAATGAATGCTATACATAAAATTGATTAAACTAGGTACTAACACAATCAAATCTACAATTGGAAATAATTGATATGAATTAATATAAACTTTCTAAAACCACTTCTAAAAGAATTAGAGATTAATTAATACTAACCAAAATAATAACGTAAAACCTATTAGCTGTAATGAAAGTCTCAGAATCACACAGGAGGGATTTCTAGGAATTTAAATAAAATATTAAATGAATAAAAGGGAGACATTAAAAAACAACAACAAAAAAACAACACACTCAGTGCATTAGTTCTTCATTATAATGACCATAATTTCGCCTTAAAGAATGCTGCTATTGTTAAAAGAGAAGTAATTTATTATGGTGAAATGTCTAGAAAATGCACTGATATTTGTTGCAATGCATATTTGGGGCCTTTAAAATTTTTTAACAAACCTTATGTGGTTGCAGCGTGGGATATTTAGAAACAACAGTGAAATAAAAGCGTTGGGAAATCGAATGAGATCGGCTGAGCTGTGCGCGTATATCCGTCGGAGAGCAGACATTTTAAAATTTAAATTTCGCTTCCTTACATCTGTTGTTTCGCTCTGGCCATAATTGCCAGTAAGGTTTTCATTTACAATCCCGCTTCTCCTCCAACACACACACACACACACAAACACACACACACAGAGAGAGAGAGAGAGACACTCACATAAATATATATGTATATATATATAGAGAGATAGATAGATAGATAGATAGATAGACAGACATACATACACATACACAAACGCAGATACACACACGCACACACACACACATGATTAATAGCAAGAAATTTCGTTGTGGATGAGTTAACATTAACAAATCATTGCTTGCCCCAGTTAACAGCAGGTTATAGATTGTAGTTGGTCCGTATTTAGTTTTTCGTTCGGTATCAGAAGATGGTAATATTGTTGTGTAATCGTGCAACACCCTTCCCGGTCGTCCAAGACTTGCAACACCGCGGCTGATCGATGAACATCGCTTCGATCTCAGACCTGCCCTACCCCACGTTTTGCTTTACAGCTTGTATTTTCAGCTGCGTAGAACACATGTCAATCATCAGAGCCTCCTAACTCTGGATCACTTTTCCATTGTTCAAACTGCTTGACATATAATTCAAGTCGTTTATGTGTGAATTAATTCCTCAATTCTTCCTACGGATTCTCGGTGTTAACCTTTCTCGTTTGAATGCCTCACAGTGCATAACATTTTCTTCCGTTTTATCCCGGCAACAACAAACAGTATCACAGTTGGCCCACAATACATAACCGTAAAACATGATTGGAAAAATTAAGGGTCAATTTTTATTGACGCACGTATGTGTACTAAAATCCGGAAAGGAGATCATTACTTTTATATAATATCAGGGGAAAAAGAAACGACATAAATTAACATCACTCTTACTGCTGGTCTTTATAAAGATAAAAAATGCAAAATGAATTATACGACTAAAAAATGCAATAAGTATAGTAAAGGTTTTCATGAAATGACTAAATCTATAGGTATAAACAACAACGAGTAACACACACACACACACACACACACACACACACACACACACACACACACACACATATATATATATATATATATATATATATATATATTATGTTAATGTCTATAATCGACTGGTGAAAAAACGGATAGAACAATTTGGAAATAAAAATATATTAAAACAAATTGGTATCTAGGAAAAATTACTTACCCTGAAGATCCATTTAGGTGAAACCTTGGTAGGTAGTTTCTGGCTGACTAGTATATATATATATATATATATATATATATATATATATATATATATATATATATATATATATATATATATTCTGCTTATGAGCCTTGGAGAGGACACTTCAGCAAGGACAATACACGGGAAGCAACAGTCTACTAATGGATGGATTCCGAAGGTTCTTCTGTACGGGGAACTGTCCACCGACAAAGGACCCATGATCGGACACGTCTTCGCTTCAAAGATGTCTGCAAAAGGGACATGAGGGTGATCGACATGGACATAGAGAGATGTGAAGACATGTATGTATGGATGTATGTATGTATCTATGTTTGCAATAAATTACATATATAATTAAGTAATTTAATAAACAAATATTTAATCGGTAAGTTTGAAAATTGTTATTATCTACATGATTCTATTTGAAGGATTATGCGATCGTTAGTGAATTTGCTGCATACAAGAACACTGACTTTTGTTGATATATTTCGACTTGACCTGCTCCCTAAACACTAACCACATGATGAGATCTTTCTTTGGAATGGCTTTTTGGACAGGCCATTAACATTAGAGCAATGGCTTCAAAAGCAGTTTTTGAAGGTGAAATTAGTGGTCAACCAGCTTTAAAATGATCCAGAGCGTGGTCATACTTAAATCAATCAGTCGAAAATGCTCCGTGTAAAGAAGGCCCATTAATTTTTTAAAACGACCAACTGATGATGCCACATCAGCGAAAATATTCTTTTTTTTTCGTTTCTGCAATCTTTGACACCCTTGTGCGGTCTGGTGTGTAATATTCGAGTAACGTGTCTAGGCCGTCATTGCAGCCGACTTTCCAAATCAATGTCTTTGACTATGTTAACATTACTTATACGTCCGTTCGGTATTTGCTTAAAACGACTGAAGTTCATCTTCTGAGATCTCTAGAAGGCCTTCGACAAAGTCCGAAGACCAACAATGTTGGCCACTCTTGTCCGACTTGGATCTCTGGATTGCTACGTGTCACTGATCCGTATGCTCCACGACGGAATGGAGGGCCGGATGAACCTTCGAGGTATCATAACGACCCGATTCCAATCACCAGTGGCCTTAAACGGGGCTGTGTGTTAGCTCCGACATACTTCTCTCTGTATCTTGCAGTCATGGTCAATGTGTTCCCCTCTGGTAGCACTTGCAATGACATCCGGTACAGTTTCGACCGCGCTCCGATACTGAAAGGCCGAAACGCTGTGACAAATATGGCAACAAAGATGAGGACAATAGTCCGAATAATGTAAATAGTGTACATAATGCCTCATCTCAGAAATATAGACAGCAACAGAAAAGAAAGCATTAAAAAATCCGGATCATTGTTTAATCTCTATCTATAAAAGGCAGGATATGTGTGTGTGTGTGTGTGTGTGTGTGTGTGTGTGTGTGTGTGTGTGTGTGTGTGTGTGTGTGTGTGTGTGACGAATGCACAGCCGCAATTTTGGACAGATTTGCACCAACATTTACATGCACATGCTCCACGTTAGAGGGAAGACCAAGACCGACTTTGCATTTCCCAACTCTAATCGATAGTGGAAATAATTGATTTTTTCATGCTTCTACGCCAGTTTTCATGTAGTTTGAGGCCATTTTCTACTACCCAGAGTGAGAGCCTATAGCTGGCTGCCACGAATAGACAGGAAGATTCTATTGGCCAGCGTGAGAGCCAACAGCTGACTGACATGAATGTTAACTAGCATGCTAGCATGCAAAAAAAAATCGATAGCTGCATTCGTCACAAGTGGGAAAAATTTAAATCTGCGTGGCACTTTACTCCAATTGGCTCATTCACTTGCTTAAACTCAACGTTGATACTGATTACGCAGAACTGGGTTAGGTGTGAAAAAGTTCTTGTTGTTAACATTCTTTTTTCATTCGGTTTTTCCAGTTCCGAGTTCTTTTTAAAAGCTGATCGTTTTGTGTTCATTTTGTTTAGTTCTTTTTTCGTAACAGATTTAATGTTTAGTATAGAGCTTAGAAGAAATTCGCAGTGGGAAACAGGCAAGAAGTAAGGCATGTAGCAACATCAGCACGGCAAAGGGCACTCCTTTAAAGGCAAGGAAGGGCCAAAATATTTTAAGTCAAGTGATAGCGATTGCTGTATGAGTCGCACGATTTTTGAATCAAGCACGGGCGACGCCGGGCCATGCTGCTAGTAAAGAATAAATATGATTCTGCTAGTGGCTATTTTTATTCGAGTAATCACACAGTTACACTGAAAAAGAATGACAATTTGGATACATATCAGAACCTTGCTCGAGAAAATATGCAATAGAGAGTTGACGCTTTTACCCAAACTAATAAGAGAATTTAGAATGGTATGACTTATCGTAGAATATGGGAAAAATTGGATCTCTGGAGAAGTTATTAACGCAAAATTGTTATAGAAACCGATATGATTACTGAGGAGATGCTGGACTTTCCAAGAGATATGGAATCATTGGTTCCCTAGAACCAAATCAACTCCTATAGAAAAGACGAATTTCTTTGCAAAAATAGGAAAAGACAGAACAAATTATGAAATGGAGCGATCTCAAAATCGAGATTCAGAGCAACAAGAAGACAGGAAAATGTAACAGTTGTTATTCGAGCGACAGATAAAATCAGAAATGTCCGGAACGGCAAATCTTGGACAGACTCCAGAGAAAGTCCAGGAAGAAATTATAATCTTTCGTGGTGCTGACATCCTGAAGAAATTCCCGAAGGAAAATGACACTTTGGTCGCTGATTGTGGCTCTGTTCCTGTCTAAGATACGGCACAGAAGTGAAAGAATTACAGGAGAGAAATAAAAGGAATTGTCAAACCTAACGCCGTGACAGCCACAACAACTACGACAGTCTCTGTCTTGCATCTTTTCAATTTGATAAGTTTTATATTATCACCACTTCTATATTTTACTTTCTTGGAATAATAATAATAATAATAATAATAATAATGAAAACAAGAATAGTACCAGTCATAGTAGGTGCGCTTGAAATTATAAAAAAAGAACACAACAAGACATTGAAAATATCGCTGAAAATCCCAATTTTAGAGAAATACAAAAAATTGCCTTGATAAGTACAGCGCATAGACTAAGAACAAGTTTCTCCATTTAACGCGAGTGATGTTATAAGAGTTAGAAAAAGAAATCATGAAATATAGCCATAACAACACACCTTTACCTGCTGTAGGTCCTTTCGCAGACTTGGTAGGTAGTTTTACCATAGAAGAAATAGAAAGGTGATAATAATAATAATAATAATAATAATAATAAAAAACGGTGCCTCCTTATTGATATGGCAGTCCCTGCTGACTGCAATGTATCTTTGAAGATATTCAAAAAGTTGTCAAAGTACAAGGACCTTGAAATAGAAATCTCGAAAATGGAACATCAACAACCCCTGTTGTAGTTGGAGCCCTAGGACTGGTTAGAAAAGATTCCAGAAGACTAATTGAAGGGATTCCTGGAAGTCCATGCCTCAAGGAGATACAAAAAATTGTTTTGACAAGTACAGCCCACACCTTACGAAGGGCTTTATCTATGTAATTTATTTTTATTTTTTTTTTTTTTATTTATTTTTTTTTTTTTGTCAGTGGAAAGTGTCATGACGCCATTTCTAACCTTAGGCCCCTGGGCGGGACCCGGAAAGAAATGTGTAAACGCCAGAAATCAAAGAAAATAAAAATAAAAATAAAAATAATAATAATAGGCCGGACATAATTATCAGAAACCGATAAGAAAAAAAACTTGTCTACTAATTGATATGGATTGCCCAGCAGATTGTAACATAGCAACCAAGGAATTTGAAAGAATATCGAAGAATAAAGACTTGTAAATTGATATTGAGAAAAAGTGGACATTGAAAAGAAGAATGGTATCAGTTATAGCATTAGCGCTTGGAATGATAAAAAAGGAACACAAATATCTTGGGAAATCCCAGCTTAAGAGAAATACAAAACTATTGTCTTGGTAAGTACAGCCCACACGCTAAGAAGAACTTTATCCATATAACGCTAGTGATGTCATAGGTGTTAGAAAAACAAATCATCAAAAGTAATCATACAAACACACCACTACCTGTTTTAAGTCTTCCCGAAGACTAAGTTGGAACCGGGACGAGGCTCCGCCGAAGGGCAGAGTCTCGTTCGGGGGGGTTGACCAACCCGATCCCGTTTATACGGGTTCTACGGGCATTTTTTGGCCGAGCCTACGGGCTCGGGAAACCCACGTTAAACTCGGCCTTGTGCCACATGCAACCCTCTTGGGGGGTGGCTAGATACCGATTCAAGCCGAGCTTCTCGGCTTGACGGTCGAACTCTCTGCGTCTCAGCAGAGAGGAACCCGGACGAGGCTCCTCGTTCGGGGAGGTTGACCAACCCGATTCTGTTTTTACAGTTTCTACGGGCATTTTCTGGCCGAGCCTACGGGCTTGGAGACCCACGTAAAACTCGGCCTTGTGCCACATCTTTCCCTCGTGGTGGGGCAAGTAAATACCGAATCGAGTCAAGCCGATAGTAGTTCACTCCGAACCAGACTGGCAGTGATACTTACACCTTCCACATCTTGTATTATTATTTCGTGTAATATACCTTCGTTATTTCTACTCTTGTGTTCGTGTTGTTCTTCCTTGGTCCTAACCTAGACCATAACACTTAACAAATTACGGGTTGCAATAAAAACGCCGGGTGCTTTGAAAATTGAATCAATAAACTGGGTTCGAAAGAGGAACTATTAGGAATAATGTATTTGTAAACATCATGAATCGACATCTTACCTACACATTCTCCCAGCGCTGGATATACTGATAAAAAAGGTTAGCCACGTCTATGTACAAAAGCAACTGCACAGGGCATTAAGTATGTTGTCAAAATGTCATGCCAAAATATTTGATGGAAAAGAATAGGTATCTCAGTGCATTTAGCATAGCTATTTATCCTTCTCAGGCAAAGCACCAAGAGCCTTTATCTCAACTGCCAAAGTTAACAAACGTTACCCACTAGGCTGGTCATTTGATCATAGATAAATGCTTCATTGAAACTCTTTGTATCAGACGAAAATCTTTGGTTCAAGTAACGGTCAATTTCTGCACAAGGCATTCAACCCTTTGCAACATCTGATACAATGAATATTCTAACAGCGTTAGTCTATCTCTGACTATAAGATTCAATAAGTCTGACCCGGCATCAGCGTGGGAGATTAAATCTTACTGATTCTCTGAAGGGAACGAGATAATATATTACGTGGTGTTAAGGAATCTGATAAATAGAAGACGGTCGGAAACCTTTCATGGAATATTCTCTGACAGATGACTATTGATTTTGCCCAAACTTTTATACTGCAATTTGCTTCCGTTTGGTAAAAGCTGATCTCATTCTAGGGTAAATGCTATAGACCAATTTCGGCTTTGTTGTCCCGTCGTCCTGACCAGCGAACATGCTTAGCAATGCTTCAAATATGGCGGCAGAGTTTACTCTGAAATCGAGAGATAATATTTACAGCGCTTTTGTGAAGTTTTCTTTTGAGAAACAACGCCTGTAACGAGCGTAATTATAAATTTATTTAGTTAAGTGTATTGATTAGTACTGAAAACTAGTATGTATAACACTGTTGGAACAACAAGTCAAACGTTTATTCAATTTATTGTGACAAAGGCGGGAGGGTTTGGCTCTGTCCAAATCTATGCGAATTCAATATCTTTTCAGAACTCGCACGACTGGTCATTCTCAATAAGTATCGTTCCCTTTACTTTCTCTTGTCAGTATTAATTAGGCCTCTCATTGATTAGAGGTCACAACAAGAAGTCTTTTCCCTAATGCTTAATCTTGGAACATTAAATGATATATACAAAGAACGGATAAATTAAGGCATTTTACGTTTAATTAGCATTTTTAAATAAAAACGCTTCGGGTAATTAAAAAAAAAATAAGAGTCATTTCGCAAAGAATAATATGGCTAGCCGCTCGTATCAG
>CAHIKZ030001166.1:155000-177500 GCA_903632075.3 Acanthosepion pharaonis
CTGCATCAATATCGAATCAATTGCAGCAATTCTGTAAAATTTCGAAAACCGCTTATCAAATAAGACAGATTATGTCTATTTCTACTTCTAACAATAAAGCTAAATTTGTGAATATAGAATATTTATGCGCAACATGTTGTGAATTTATCAGAATGTCAATCACCGTTCAGAATAAATGCTCGCGTTTCAGGAATATAATCTCAATCGAAAATCAAGTGATGAAGTCGACATATTCAGAGTTCCCCAAGTGAATAGGCATAAGATTTTGAAATATCAATTTACTGAATTTTTTTTCACCGACAGATAAGATAACTCGTTTGTTTTTAAGATAGAGTTGTTAAAAATAAATACGAGGTATTGAAAGATTTTATACAGAGTGTCCCTAAAATGTGAAAACACAGGCAAAAAAATGCATATTTTAAAGAAATGAAATTTTCAACAATATTTTCAATATTTTATTGAATTGGAATATTAACAAATAAAATATTCACTATGATCTCCAATGGTTGATGCGAAATATATGAGAGAAAAATATGTATGAGAAAGTGTGAAAAAATTTTTTTGATATATATATATATATATATATATATATATATATATATATATATCGTAAAATATATATAATTTATATATAAATATTTATAAATATATAATTTATATATTATGTATATAATTTATATATATATATATAAATTATTTTTCCTTATGATTTACACTCACATACACACACACACACACATAAACACACACATATATATATATATATATATATATATATATATATATATATATATATATGTATCCTCAGCTCTTCTTACTATATTTTCTTATTTTACCCAATTGTTTTTTTCTTTTCGCTAGGCCGTGCGGTGTGGGCCGATTTTTCAACCAACTCCGATGATTATAGTCATTTCTTTTTATTCAATTTGTTTTCCCCAGCTACGAGTTTGTTTAAATGTATCTTTAATTGCAAATTGTACTATCCGAATATAAGTATTAATATATATATATATATATATATATATATATATATATATATATATATATATATATATATATATATATGTAATCAAATATATGGATATAGATCCGACAGTATGAAGAAAAAATATATACGGAAAAAACAAACAAAAAATCATTATATGCAATCCTTATATATGCTGTTTTAATGTTAATATGTCAACGTCGGACGTTTCGGTCTAATAAACCATCTTCAGGACATATTCATAAATTATAACATTATCAATACAACATGACAAATTGTCATGTTGTATTGATAATGTTATAATTGACATATTAACATTAAAACAGCATAATTGTATATAAGGATTTTTGTTTGTTTTTCCGTATATATTTTTCTTTATATATATATATATATATATATATATATATATATGGCATCTCGTCTACAGTCACTCTCTCACAGACGCGCCGTCGCCTCTCTCTGTCTGTTTTACAAATACTTTCATGGCAATTGCTCCGAGGAACTGCATTCGCTGGTTCCCCAGACTTCATGAGTTCAAGCGCCCTACGAGGCTGGCACCCCACTCTCACCCTTTCACTGTCGAAACTTCTAAATGTAGCCGTCTCTTCTACTCCAATAGCTTCATGTCTTGCACCTCTCACCTGTGGAACCCCCTTCCTTATTCCAGTTTCCCTGAGAGCTATAATCTCCAACTATTCAAATGTAATGTCAATCGACATCTCCACTTGCCTTGATCTATCCACTATCCTTCTCCTCATCCTTTCCTCTATCACTCCTATCTGATCTTGCTCCAAATTTTCTGTAACCACTTGCGTCCTAGTGGCTTCCCGCCTTGCTTAGGGTGAATATATATATAATATATATATATATATATATATATATATATATCGAGTTTCATCTGGTAGTTTGGAGTTCTTTGAATTTTCTGCTTTCATAAAAATTGTTTGTCTTTTGTATCCACCGGAAGAAGAGGCATTCAAAATCTATTCCAAAAAAGTAAAAGTCGTCAGTTGTAAGACATTTACTTTTTATTTTTAGAGTCAAGTGTGGTGCATCTGTGATTTTAATTAAGACTCCTCCTTTAGCACACCCCAGAAAAAGAAATCATTTTAATGGAGTTAAAATACATATATATTAAATCAGATTTTCTATGTGTCTAGATTTTAGGAACAACCTGTACATTGTTTAAACACGAAAGAGCTAAATCTTTTAAATTTGGAAATACTTTGAATAATGTTACTTAATCACAATCAACTTGAATTCATCTTTGTATGATAATCTCTTATGCTGGAGAGAAAATAAAACCAGAAATGATAGAACCAACTTCTTAGAGTTAATATAAGGTACTTCGGATTTTGGTGACCCAACATTCGATTAAGTATGTACAAGTTGCCGAGTATCCAGTGAAAAATACATTAGCGATTAGGTAATTACCGACGCTAAGTAGATTAAGCATTTGACTTTGTGTAGTTGAAAATCTTCTTCACACATGCATGCGCACACACACGCACACACACACTCACAGCCACACACAGATCAAAAGAAGATGACCTCGTTCCGCTTAGTAATATTGCTCTCTCTCTTACATCAGAAGGTCAATCCACTACCAAATTGGCAAAGTGAAGCAGTTGTTCCTCGTCATCCACTCAACAGCTGTGAACCAGTGATAAGAAACTCAAGTGGAGACACAATTTTCTACATTCAGCCGTACCAATGAACAGAGCTCCTAGTCAGTGTATGTCCCTGCGATGCAGCCACCTTAAAAAAAACGTGGAACATATACTTTCTTTCTGAGGCCTACCGAAAGCCACCCCACTGGCCTGTCACTTCTTGCCCTGTCTAAATTGCCTCCGAACCGCCATTGGTCGTTGTAAAGCCAACCTTCACCCAACGGCTGTGAACCAATGATTAAGAAGCACCCGACTGGCTTCAGTGATGCCTGGCCCTTCTTGCCCTGTCTCAATCGCCTCCGAAGAGCTGCTCGTCGCTGTAGAGTCAACCTTCAGAAATGGGGATGTGCCATCGGTGATTACCCCAACTGCTAATGTGGTCAATTGCAAACTATGGAACATCTTATAATTTGCCCAGTCTTCGGCCTTCAAGATTCATGCACATTTAACGATCTTAAAACCATAACACCCTAGGCAAGACTTTGTGTACAGACTTCTGATTTTGTATATGTCACAGAATATCCCTTTTAAAGGATTATCAAAACTTTAAATAAAAAGGTTAATTTTAAATACCTGTAGTTCTCAATAAGGTAGATATTGATATTAGATAACTAAAGTTTCCACATCATAATAACAAAAAGAATGCAAGAAAAGTGGGAGAAAACAGAACTTGAAGAGTTTGAATCAATGGTGACAAAATAGGAAAGATTTTAGTAGTAAATGAAGTAAATGTTCCTTGGAGCAGTAAAATATCAAAGTGTGGACAAGCAGGATCGACCAAGTCTTGAAAGGGCACACCATATAAAAAAAATAAAGGTGTCTTTCTTGGAGCAATTAATTCATAGAAAATTTCAAAAGCAGACATATTTCGCTAAATATCTAGACAAATATCCTGCGATCATAAATTGCCTTTATGCTGCATTCGATTGCTGATTGTTTTGTTCTTTACGGCTTATCAACCCTTTGCGCGTTATTTGTAGCCGAAATGTATTTTGGATAGTAAGAATTATTATTTTTCTATTTAACCCACTGAAACTTAGTAAAAATCGACAATATTGTTATTTGATTTTCACAAAGTACTATATTATTTCGGCCAAGCTACACTATTATGTTTGCCTTATACCTGAGAGGAGGTGGCAAAACGTAATTTTAGCTAGGGCCACTTCTAAAGAATATTCCTTTTAGCGTTTCTTTTATTTGACGCACGTTTTCAACTTGCTTTTATTGGTGTTTCTATGAATTTATTGAATTTTCACCAAGACATAATATTTATCTTTTTCGACCCGCCTCCCTTAAAATTAGTAAAAAGAAGAAAAAAAAAATCTGAAATTGAAAATCCCGAACGCGTGATATGGCCACCGTTTGTCGGCTAATCTTGAGTATTAATGATATGCGGTCAGAATGACGAAGGGGGAAGACACGACGAGAGGCGTGACCCGACATCTAAATAGAATCTAATGTATGCAAGCTGTGGTTGACATGTTATGATCCGCTTCTGCCAACCTGGCCTTCCTTTCAAAGCATTAGCAGAAAGACGACGTATATGGCCCGTGGGTTTCCTTCTCAGACGCAATTTCTTCATTGCGATATTTATGAATTAATAATAAAGAGAAAAAAAAATACGATTTTTGCAGACAAGAAAAGGTCATCGAAGTGAGAAAAGGAAGAAAACAGGCATTTATTTCTGGTGTGTGTGTGTGTGTGTGTGTGTGTGTGTGTGTGTGTGTGTGTGTGTGTGTTTGGATGTGTGTGTTTGTGTGTGTGTGTGTGTGTGTGTTTGGATGTGTGTTTGTGTGTGTGAGTTTGGATGTGTGTGTGTGTGTGTTTGGATGTGTGTTTGTGTGTGTTTGTGTGTGTGTGTGTGTGTGTGTGTGTATTAAAAGCTATTAAATGTACATGGCATGATATTCATTATAAAGATTTTGTATCATGTACTGTTGACACGCACACACACACACCCAAACACACACACAAACACACATCCACACACCCAAACACACACACAAACACACATCCAAACACACACACACACACACACAAACACACATCCAAACACACACACACACACACACACACACACACACAGACAAAACGCCTTGGTTGTTCACCGTAACGAATTTGATGATTTTGACATAAAAATGCTATTCTAATTAAATAATAAAAAAAAGAAAATAAGTCACTGAGACGAAAATGTATGGAAAGTGCTTTAATCGCTAATTCAGCCACAGTAAATTTACCTCCAGGTTCTTACAACGATTCATCATTCTTGGTAGATTTTGTGTTGCCATAATGTGGGATATTTAAAAACAAAGATTATGGAAAGAAATATGATACAGATGAATTTGGATAGATTGCAAAAAATTCTTTCGAAAAAATTTGGAGCTACCAGTGTCTCTCGTTCATGCGCATGTGTAATCACAACATCAACAGAACGAATTCGATGAATTCCTATCGATGAAACGCGTCATAAATTTGAAGTTACAATTTCCTCAATATATATATATATATATATATATATATATATATATATTTGAAATGAAATGAAGCAGAAGGTATTATGAAAATTATGTGGATATTTTCTCCGGAAAATGGTCGTAAATCTAAAAAGGAAATAAAACATTGTCAAAAAAGAAATTTCGTTAGTCGTCAGCAAAATTTGCATATATATATATATATATATATATATATATATATATATATATATATATATATATATATATGTATGTATGTGTGTGTGTGTGTGTGTGTGTGTTTTTTGTGCATGTGTCTTTGTGTGTAGAAGAAAAAGAGAGCGAAAGTGGTAGCGAGAGAGAGAGAGAGGGAGAGGGAGAGAGAGGAGTATAATCCCAGTTTCGAAAATTTCCACTGCTGATTTTACAAGATGAATAAAATTAATAACCTCATCTACTTTGTTTATCAAATGCAATTCCCGTTGACCTTGGCACCTGTGAAATAAAATTACCTGCTGATTTTTCATAAATCCGAACAACTTCGAGGACAGGGTTGAGTGCCTCTTCATCAGTTGCCAGTTGCCATGATTTTACCAATAATGTGAAACTATTGGTGTTTCCCTTCTGCATCTAAGTTTATCACAAGGAATTCAGGCTGCCGGAAAGAGAAGTTCGATTCCCGATTTAGAAAGTATTTAAAATCTCGTCACCGGAAAATTTGTGATTTCTATGGTTGGGTAAGTTGATAGCAGTGAAAAGTAACAGTACACCTTCTAAAATTAACCGATGATAGACAAGCAGGTTTGAAAAGGTGGCGAAGTAAGTGTTGTTACAACCACCACTTCTCCGTTTACTAATCATATTACACTAGCAATGCTAGTTTTGATTTCTGTCGAGGCTGTCAATGGTGGTAATAGACTCTGGATTTTACTGGCTGGTTAGGTAAGTTAGCTGAAAGAAAGTGGTTTTCCAATGAATTCAAATGCCCATTTTTTGTCAATAATCGTCGCATACCAGTAATAAAATAGTAATAAAATGTAATGTGTCAATTTTTCGAATAGGAGGAGGAACAGTCAGTCATGTGCCATGAGCAATACATGCCTAGACGCTCATGTATCTTTCGATACATGACTTACGAGGGAGATATTTTTCTCATTGCCATTTTACGGTAGACCAGTTGCCATCCAAGGCTATAGAACCAGGTCTGTCCTGCTATTTACCCATAGCTAGTGGGAGAAGAGGATTCATGCCTTTCCCAAGGGTATTAGCACGTAAATGAATATCAGTCAGTTATGTGCCATGCGTGATACACGCTTAGGCGATCATGTGTCTTTCGATACATGACAGACGAGGTAGATGTTTTTTCCCACAGTAGATTCTCATTTCTTTTTGCAGTAGACCACTTGCCATCCAGGGCTATAGAACCCTGCTATTTGCCCATAGCTGGTGGAGAAGAAGACGATTCATGCCTTTTTCCAAGGGTATTAGCACGTAAATGAATATCAGTCAGTTATGTGCCATGCGTGAAGCGATCATGTATCTTTCGATACATGACAGACGAGGTAGATGTTTTTCCCACAGTAGATTGTCATTTCTTTTTGCAGTAGACCACTTGCCATCCAAGGCTATAGAACCCTGTTTGTCCTGCTATTTACCCATAGCTGGGGGGGGGAAGAAGACGATTCATGCCTTTTCCAAGGGTATTAGCACGTAAGTGAATATCAGTCAGTTATGTGCCATACGTGATACACGCTTAGGCGATCATGTATCGAAAGATACATGACTGACGAGGCAGATTTTTTTCCCTCGGTAGGTTGCCATTTCTTTCTACGGTAGACCAGTTGCCGTCCAAGACTATAGAATCCGGCTTGTCCTACTATTTACCCATAGCTGGGGGGAGAAGACGAGGATTCATACGTAAGTGAATGTAATGAAGAGCAAACCTGGCTTAAAACTGCTTTGCCACTTACTCATATTACACTACCAATGCTAGTGCTGCTATGAATGACTGAATTATGTCAAGGTTGCCAATGGAAGTAATAGCTTCTGGCTTTTACTGGCTGGTTGGGTAAATTAATTAAAAGAGAGCGATTTTTCCATGTGATCATAAATATATTTTTTTTTCAGTCAGTGCGGTATGCCAGTAATAAAATAGCACTAGAAAGATTGCAGTGCGCCAAACTTCGGAGTAGGTAGACTATTCCTAGATTAAAAACTCCATTCATCATCTTAGTTTTAATAAGGGTCAAATATTGACTTTTATTACCGGTGGGTAATTCACGACTATTTTGCATACAAGGCAAGCACATCTTTTACTGCCGATACAGTACTACCTGTCACACGGTTGGGTCATCATGTATTAATTAATTCTGCCCGCTAGGACTAATAGTCAATATTTTTTAATGTAGAGGGCGATTATGGTCCTCCACAGCTTCTTGCCATTCCTTATATCTCGCTATTTTGTGGTCCTTGTGCTATTTACTCAGGCTCACTTTTCCCTGTTTCCTAATTGCTTCATTATGCTTTCATTGTGTAAATTTTTACAAGATTTCTTCCCTCCTTCTTTCTCTCTGATTGTTCCTA
Source organism: Acanthosepion pharaonis (assembly GCA_903632075.3). NCBI lineage: Eukaryota > Metazoa > Mollusca > Cephalopoda > Sepiida > Sepiidae > Acanthosepion > Acanthosepion pharaonis. The sequence continues at coordinate 162,689 of CAHIKZ030001166.1, forward strand.
GCTGTTTCTTTGCAGTTGATATTGTTTTTAAAACATCTCAGTTACTCGCATGTTTATGTCGATATGGAACACCGTTTCTGGCTGTTTCTTCGGGATTCGTTTTCCTAAATTAGCATGGTTACGAGTATTCTCCGTCGTATAGGAAATAAGGTATTACCCCGTTGAAGGCAATTACTACTATTACTACGCTTGCAATCATTATAGTTAACTTCAATACTAACATTATATCTACCAATGCAACTATTTGTTCTATAAGAGTAAGTGTTGTTACCGACATTGTAGTTTGAACCTAGATCGCTAGTGAGTAACACAGGCGATTCCAATATTAATTAGATCCCGTGATTAAAAAGGAAGTGAATAACTAGGAAATGAGTGTTGACTAAGTGATCACTATATCTTCTTGAGCACTCTCGGAATTACTTTGGAAGTTTTCTTGTCAAACTCTTTGCATCCGGGTAGAGAGGAACTCAGACGAGGCTGTGCCGAAGAGCAGAGTATCGCCTGGGGTGGTAGACACCTACCAGACCCCGTTTTCACAGGGTCTACGGCGAATTTTTGCCTGTGCCTACGTGCTCGAATACTTCAAAATAAACTTAGTCATGTGCCGCATCCGACCGCCTGGGGATATTAGTGAATATCTCATTATTTCTCCGGATTATTTCGGAAGTGTTTTTGTCAAATTCTCTGCCTCTAGCCAGAGAGGAACCCAGACGTGGTTGTGCCGAAAGTCAGATTCTCGTCTGGGGTGATAGACAGCTACCTGACCCTATTTTTTACGGGGTCTATTGGGAATTTTTGAACGAGCCTATGGGCTCGTATACCCCACAATAAACTTGGTCTTGTGCCACATCCGACCACGTTGTGCGGTTAGTGAATATCTCACGATTTCTCCTTGATCACTCTCTTGCTTCGGAGTGTGCTGGTCATACTCTGCCTCCAGGGAGAGAGGATCCCCAGATGAGGCTATATCGAAGGGCAGAGTTTTCTCGGGAGACAGATACCCGATCCTGTTCTTTACAGGGTCTATGGGGAATTTTTGGCCGAACATACGGTCTCGGATACTCCATAATAAACTCGGCCTTGTGCCACATACGACCGCGTGGGCCGGTTAGTGAATATCTCACTATTCCGCTATCAACTGTTCACTCTCCTTGTCTATCCACTATTGCGATTTCGTTTATTCTTTATTCTTTATTCTGTTACTATACAGATTAACATTCTCTACTGATCATTGTACTATTTGGCGATTACTACTTGAACAAGTATTACTAGCGCAGATATTATTTGAAGCCGTTACTACTAATACCGGCGTCTTCGTAGTCTCGAATATAACGAGAATTTTTCGAAGTGATAACGAGATTTCGGTTGACATAGCAAAAATGACAAGTGAAGTCGTTCACCATCACAAAACTATTACTAATAGTTATAATACCATCATTTCTTGGATGTATCAAATCTATTTCGTATGATTGTTCTCCAAAACTTCTTATTCTTTTTTGGCTTTTAGCAATGTTTGTCTTTTCGTATTCCTTGCATTGCCTCTTCAGTCATCCGTTTACAAAAGCTTGCTTGACAGATTATTGTTTTCCTCTTGCTCTAAGGAGCCCACTCTTCCTTAAAATGTCCTCGTTGCTCACATGCTCACAGTAATCTCAGTATCCATGTGTAGAACCACATCTCTGTTGCTATAAGTCTTCTCTTCATTTGTCAACATAGCGAGAATTTTGCAATGTTAATTTTCAACCCTGCAACCACTTTTTTTTTTGCCTACAGACGAAAATCTCTCGTTACCCTAACACTATATCCATGGAACATGTTCAGGCGTGCTATATACTTTAGTTCCATGCTCACCAACCTTCGTAGCTCAAACCCACCATTTCACGTACGAATCCCATTAGTGAGTTGTCAGTTCCCTTGGAACAGCTTTTTTTTTTCCACGAATCGCGCCTTCTTAGAACCGACTCCCAAGAGAATGCTTTCCCGGCCAAAACCGGTTTCAAACTACGGTCAACAGGGTTTTTTTTTATCAATTCTATTCTATTCTCATAAACAGCGCCTTTTACTTTTACCTCTCATATGACAAACTCATTCATTAAACTTGTATCTTAAGGGGCTCTTAGGACTTTTATAGGGTGAACGTTAGTAAAAAAAAAGGACTTCACACAATCTTCACTATTTCATACTATTAATACTAATACAACTATCAGTTTGACTACTTATTCTAATACCACTACGACTAATACTGCTACTACCATCTTTACTAATGCTCATGTTACTATTACGTTGGTGCAAAAATAATGACGTAATAATGTCGTTTTTTGACGTTAAAAATACGTCAAAAAACGACATTATTACGTCATTATTTTTGCACCAACCTAATACTATTAATACAAATGAATATAATAACACTAATCAATGTGAGATTCTTGTTTTTTTTCGTCTTCTCTATTTCGAGAATGAATTCAAAACATTGATAATCAGATGCCGGAAACTAGTAAGTATCAACCCAATAAGAAATGTAATAGATTTCTTTTTATCTCAGCAGGTGAGTTACCTGCAAATCGATGGTTCATCTTTTATTAATTGATAGACGGAAAGATCGATTTCATCTCTTTAGTTGTGTCAACCGCAATAAAATCGAAGAATTAAAAATAATTTTCAGTTGGCTTTCACCTGGTTTTCCTTTCCCCGTTTTATCGTAAGACTATATAGCGTCAGAAGGCATTTCTAGTGAATTAATTCATCACTTCTTTCTTGTTATTTTTCTGTGCCATATCCTTTCAGGACGTAGGCGATCTTGGCTCTCTACCTCCCTCTATCCTTTGCAGCTCTCAACAAGTTCTTTCCCTCTGTTTCCTCCCCCAGACTATGTTCTATCAACCACTTGCTTAAGTCTCCTAGGTATGTCATGCCCTTGTTTATCTTTCCTTTTCTTTTCTTTTATGTGCCATGTCCTTTCAGGACGTGGGCGATCATGGCTCTCCACCTCCCTCTATCCCTCGCTGCTCTCAGCAAGTTTCTTCCCTCTGCTTTTTTCAACAGACCACGTTCTGACGCGTTGTTTTCCCTAGTCTCTGTTTCCCTCTATTGAACCCGTGAGTATCAGATTCTCCAGGCCCTCCTTTCTCAATATGTGTCCCAGAAACTTCAGCTATCTCTTTCTGGTGTTAAGTATAATGCTCCTCCTTGTTTCCAACCTCTCTAGGGACCTCATCGTTGCTCACACGCTCGGTCCATGATATCCTTAGCATCTTTCTATAGAGCCACATCTCTGTAGCCTCGAATCTTTGAGAAAATCGTCCAACATTCGCTGGCGTAAAGAAAGACAGATGTCACGTAAAAGTTATTGTTTTCTTTGTCACTAAATATATCCTCCTGTCTGGCAAAACTCTGCCCAGCTTTTAGAATGTGGTCTTGGTTATCCCAAATCGTCTACGGATCTAAGTGTCGCGCTTTGTTAAGACGCTTCCCGGATATTTAAACTTCTGCGATTGGTTGATTCTAATGTCCCCGACCTGCCCATCACATTTCGGGCTCATCCTTTTACTGATGACCATGGATTCTGTCTTCTTGTAGTTTATGCTTAGTCCTTTCTTCTCACTTTCCGTCGTTACCTTCTGTAGGAGATTTTGGGATTTCTTTTCCGTGTCTGCTATCAGTACTGTGTCTTCTGTCGTATCTTATGTTGTTAAGATTGTGGCCGCCAATGCTAAATCCCTGTAGGGTTTCCAGAACTGCCTCACTGTATAGGTTGATGAGTTGGATAAGAACATTTGGTAGATATTTTTAAAAAAATCAAATATTTCCCAATACTCCCAAAATAAGACGCTAAGTAACATGGTATTGCAGTCCATTTTAAATTTAACGGTCTACCGAAGATAAAACATAAGTACAAAATATTGTTATATTTGTATTGTTATTACATGTAATTAGTACCGTTATTACATGTTAAAAGATAAAACATAGTATAAGTATTATTTGTGTTCGGGACGCACATGTCGTCTCTGTGGTCGTTCCAGCATTCTTCAGGAGACTTCGAAAAAATGTGCAGATTACTCAACATTCACAGCCATATAGATTAAATATTACACAGCATTTCCATTACTTTCTTTCTGTCGACACTTTTCGAACCTTTAGTTGCTTGCTTGCTTTTTGAAAGGCATCTTTCCTATTCGTTTGAGCTTTACAATATTAGTACCATTACAACTGCTAACAGACTAATTGACAGTTCATACCATTAGTGCACCTGTAATGACTATATTTAGTTTCAACAGAAAACTAGTACCAATCCTACTATTACTAAAGTAACATCAATTGCGCCGACTGATCTGGAAAATTTAGAAATGCGTTATGTAATTAGATATTATCTTCACTAGGTAGAAAAAAGAAGAGACTATCTGTCATGGTAACATAGTATCCCAGAGACAGCACTTCAAGTATCACCGATAGCCTTTTTCATGTCTGATCGGCGTTGAAATTGCGATGATGATAAAAAAAAATATAATCTTAAATAATTAAAAATGCTTAAGTGTTTTATCTTCTTGAACCATGGCTCCATGTATGCCTTCAAAAATATAAATGTATGTCAGATCTGTAATCTTAACACTATCAAAATATGACTTGGTACTATCACTTTCTCATCTATAAACGTACTCCAAAGCATCACACATGGCTCCACCTTGTTGATGTCTCACCTTGTGAGGAGAGTATCTGCTATTTGTCATCACGCAATCTTCGAATAAAAAGTCTGATAATGGGTATTCATATTCTATTTAAACATATTTCCTAAGCAATTTGATGTTTTTTCAAAAAAGTCTACTGATCAGTCAAACATCTTTAGTAAGTTCATTTAATACCAGTGGTTTTGTACATTTGTTCCCACAGCATTAAAAGAATAGATTATTTGTCAATTTGCATCTTGATACGAGACGTTGTTTAAACAGGGAATATTGTTGCCATATCTGGTCTGGTCCTCCTGCTATATATTTATAGATTCCTGAAAAATCCAAAGAAGAATCTGCTATGCAATTGGCCCTGACTTGGCATATTGGCTTCAGTCCTTTTCCATCGCCGTGACGTAGCTTCCCTGTGCCTTTCATATAAATATTTTCATAATAATAGTTCTAATGAGTTTTCCTCTATGGTACCTAAACTTTTTGAATTTAAGCGCAGTATAAGATGAACAAGGTGTTATCATTTTACAGTTGAAATGGTTAGATGTAACCGTAAGTTCTATGCTAACAGTTTCTTCTATCGCATACCTAGCTTGTGGAATTCTCTTCTGTCTTTTTACTTCCCAGTCAACTTTGGTGCCCAGCCTCTAAGAATTTAAGCGCAGTACTAGATTAATAATACTCAATAGTTCTGCGAAATTCGTCTCTGGTGATGACTTAAGTAAATAAGGAATGTTTTATTTTCCAGACACAGCACATTATCCATGGTTGATAAAGGTGGCTCTTTTTCTTTTTCTTTTTCTTTTATTAATAATGCTCCCATTAATTTTAGCCATTTTGTACATGCGGATAATATTTGTGTTATCAATAAATATGTTACGGATAGAGTTTGGTAGGTACATACATAAAACAATCCATATATTCAGTTAAAAGTAAAATAAAATTCATCATTGATGATGGCTAAAATTATAACCGAAAGTGCTTGGAAAACAGTCGGATAATTTTTATATATTGTATGTTCTGAAACAATATATATATATATATATATATATATATATATATATATATATATATATATATATATATATATACTAACATATGAGAAATTATATAAAAACTGTCGTTTTAATGAAACTTATATAAAAGAGGGAATGCTGCCCAAATACACAATGCTCTCTCTCTCTCTCTCTCTCTACATACACACACACACACACACACACACACATAAATATATGAAGAAATACATTTTAAGAAGCGCTATATTTATGCGATGAAGTGCTATCTATCAAAGATAGAGCGTATGTAAATATAAATATAAAAGTGAACATTGATGTCAACACTCAGAGGCGACAGGCTTTTTCATGCTGGACGTAATCTGGCGGGCTGACGATTGAGTCTAGTATGAAACAGCTTGTTGCCTCTGAGTGTTGACTTCAAATGTTATATATATATATATATATATATATATATATATATATATATATATATATATATATATAGGCAGCATATATTTTATATATAAAGAAATAATCATACATAGAATCAATCGGCAATATAAAATAATCATACATAGAATCAATCAGAATATTATATTGCTGATTGATTCTATGTATGATTATTTCTTGATATATGTGTGTATGTGTGTGTGTGTGTGTGTGTGTGTGTGTGTTACTAATAATGTTAAAATAAAAATGAAAGAGAAAATGATTTTAAAAAAAAATTCCTTTTATTTTAAATTACTTTTAAAATTGAATCTATGTTGTTGGTTAGTATATAACTGTCCATCAGATTTTGTTTGAAAGCTTTCGATTATTAGTTTAGACATTTACAACATCTCAGATCTCCTGTAGAGAAACGATTGTCAATCTTGTCTTGCAGATCAGCGAACCATTTTAATGAATGTAATTATTTCTAGTTCGTTGCTTCTGGAACGTTGTCAAGATGAATTTAAATAAATTTGTGTCTTTGCATCATCTTTAGTTATCACCTCACGCAGACCATTTTGTTAGTCTCTTTAGCTCAGTCATCACAGGGTACCAAACTTCTCAAGCCTTCTGGCAAACTAAGCTTAACTTCGTAAATATAGTTAGTGTCTTACTTCCCTAGCCAAGTTCTTTGTGTATTTCGTTTTGTAACATAAAATTATAATATAAAATTATAAAATATATATAAAATTATAAAAGCTAAATTTCAATTTTTTGATTTTGAAGTCAGCTCCAACTCCCTTAGTGTACTGTTATATAGGAATAAAGTGTCCCTTCCGACACTTGAGTTTGAACATAGATCGCTAATGACCAAACACAGGCGATCCCATTATTGGATTAAATAGACCAGGTGAGCCTAAAGGAAACGCATAAATAGGAAGTCGCGTGGCGTCTAATTTATCGCCATTCCTACTCTATCCTCTATTACTATACGGACCACTATTCTCTATACTATTTCTCTATTCGGGCCACTAAGCCGATTATTATTCTTGAGCAACTATATTAGTGCAAGTGTTATTCGAAGGCGTCTGACACCAGTATTGTTCAACGGCGCTACTATAGTTGCATCTACGATTACAAACTCTCTACTACAACGAGTATTACGGAAGTGACAACGAGTATTCGTTGACATCACAAAAGTTACGAGTGCTCATTGACATCACAAAATATACCATAAATTTAACCATGGGCTTCGGTTCTAAACAAAATAGATAACTAGCAAACACAAGGTAGTAAAAAAAAATCATATGAAATTTTAATAAAATATGGTAAAAATATTCTGAACAATTTCTTTAAAAGAGAAAATATTTAAACCAAAACTGTTTTTTTTTAGACTGACGCTGAGAATACTATGAACAGGGGAAGTTTGAAAAGAAAATAGGAGTTACACAGTGATACTTAAAATCCAGTAGTAGTAGTTGATGTCTGGGACACATAATGAAGATAGTAGGCTTGGAGAAATTAACACTCACGTTATTATTGAAACCAAGAGAATCAGGAGCAAACAGCGAATAACATAACAAACGTGAGGGATTGGGTGACAGAACTAGAACGCAAGGTCTGTAAAAGTTCAATACTTATTTAAAGCAAAAATGAGAGGAAGTTGTGGAGAGGTACGACTGTCCATGTCCTGAAGAAGTATAGCTCATAAAAGTAAGAGACATGTAAATAAAAATAGATTAAAGCGGACAAATTAGGTAGTACAGGGGTTCTAGGATTGAAATCAAAATAAAGAATATGATTACATATCGTAATCAGCATTAACTGTACAGTAGAATATTTCCATCTGATTATGATCGGGTGCTTTAATCATCCAGGTCTCAAACGTGTTATCTTCAGTTTCGGCTTTTTCCTTTTATCAGTTTCCTTTTTCATACCTTATAGATTGTGATCGAAAGGCAATTGCGCTAATCTTTTGAACGTAAAACCGGTTTCTATAATCTCAAACTAAAAAGTAAAAGCACAGAGATAAATTTAAAAATAAAATGGCACAACTGATAAAATGGACGAATATAATCTCAACGCTTCTTTATATGGTTTTTAAGTCAAATTGAAATATCTTCAAGAGAACCTCTGTTCTCATTACTATTTGACATTTTCCCGCCACAAGTGAATATAATATATAAATGTAATGGAGAATATCAATTTACGAATATGATCCACGGAAAATGTGACACCGAAATCCGAAGTAGCATTGTTATAGTAAAATATGACTTCCAAAAACTGAATGAACCGGACGATAGGCGAACCTATTGTCATGTTCAAACTCACTCATGGTCTTTTGAACAGGTATAGATGTTTATTCCTTGTTTCCTGTTGAGGATTAGATTACAGATTCCTTTTTAAGTCACTCCCAGTCGCCAGTTGAATCTTACTAGCATTATCTGTTTTTCTTGTGATGAATTGATAAAAAAAATGCAATATTAAGATATAGGAAAATTTTATTAGAAACAATATGATGAACTGCTATATACTATAAATCCTCCTAAAGCGCAGAGAATGGTCTACAGTTTCCTCAAAGATAAAGAGGTGATTTGAGGCAAGAGTTGATATGATTCTGGGGGAGGATGCTGTGAATACCATGTAAAGAGCATTTCAGAATCGTCGATGGCCGAACTCGTTGTCGAGTATTGGAGACGCCATCGTCATTTTCTTCTGTGTGAAATGAGTCCTATGTAGGATGTGAAGAGACATCCGTAGCCACCACATGGAAGGGTTCAGGGAATGGAGAGCTCAGGTTTTTCTTTGGTCTCTTTATTCTTTCTTCTGTTTGTCATCTGGTATTTTCGAACGTTGTGCTTTTTTTCGTGTAATTTGATAGACCTTGTATCGGGAAGAGAAAAGAGTAATCAGGAGGAAAGTAGATGGCGATGAACATTGCATTTAACTTTTTCCAGATTAAAATTGGCTGGGAAGGATAGAGCCGGAAGAGAGTTCCACAAGCGAGAAGTGCGAGAAAAGAAACTGTTAGCATAGAACTTACGTCTACAACTAGCCCGCTTAACTGAAAGTTGATGAGATCTGACAAGTAGTCTCCTTCTTCAAATGAGTTTTTTTTTTTTTTTTTTTTTTGCAGAATCCGTCTCCCAATTGATCGATTTCTGTCCTCAGCAAGGTGTCTTTGAGCTGATACTTAAATAGACGACTTGGGGCGCCACATGGAATATGGCCAGATGCAAGGTCTGAGAAGTGTATTTGTTCGGACAGGTATTAGGGCAGGGTACCCGGCCCATCGATGTCGGTGGCCAGTCGTGATGGTTTCTAGGCTCTCCAGGTTTGCGCTTCCTTGTTCGTAATCCGACCCTGCCCCCCACGTGTTCCGCAGGTTTGAGAAAAGATTCATTTGATAGAATATTTCTTGTTTGAGGATGTGTCTTCGAGAGAGTACCCAGTTCTCACATTACAGAAGAATCAAGATTAAAACAGTTCAGTCGACAATGATTTCGGAATCACAAGCAAAGAATTTTACCAAATATTCGAAACCACATCATTTGTGGATTTTCGACATTCGCGGCAACGATAATGGATAGCACGTAATGCAACGCCCCCCACCTAAAAAAAAAAACAAAAAAACATAATTACTTGGAAAAAATATTTTCATGAAAAAAATGTTTCAACAGAAAAATAAAATAAATTTCAACATACAATAGTTCCATGTGGGTACCTCGAGATGGTGTAATGGTTAGCAATCTTGTCTCGCTAGAACTATTACGACTGAGTAGTGAGTTTGATCCTCACTGGGTGCCCCCTACTTTCGGCTTTGTGCCACATCCTAGCTACGCTTGTAAAACCACTGGGCACCTCGACGTGGTGTAATGGTTAGAAAACTTGTCTTGCTAGATCAATTACGACTGAGTAGTAGGTTCGATCCTCACTGGGTGCCCCATATTTTCGGCCTTGTGCCACATCTAAGCTGTGCTTAAAAAATCACTACAATAGCTCCATGTCTATTTCCTGACAGGAAAACTGCTAATACCACCATTGCCATATTTTAATTATTAACCATTCGTATTTGAGGATACCGTCTACTAGGGCAGCTAGCTAATCCTCATTGTAGCCATTTAATCAGACGCATTTTCTGTTTATTCAACAGAGCCCACCGGCGGTTGATACTGCAGCTATGCCGAGCGGACCTTAGAGTTTCTGAGGGAGATCAGTAAACCGAACAAGGCCAGTACACTGAAACCCTCAGTCACTATGACTTGTGACTTCATACAAGCACAGCCATCGATGGCCCTCAAGGTTTCTGTCTATCCAATTTCACTGAAAAGGCTTAGGTCAACCCGTGGTATATTTTCAAGCACTTTCCAAAGGTGCCACACGCTCTGATTGCCTCCTCCTGGCCAGTAACTAGTAGTCCCCTTCCTGACAACTCGACCATAGTGAGATTCGAACCCGGGTCTCATGTACAGAAAGTGACTTTCTAACCGCTCGGCCACATTCCCATAATGCCATTGCCATAAGATGAGTAGAATAAATAACAGGGAGTGAGAAAGGCATAGCTAGAGTAGTAATGGCTGCTTGGTCAATAAATGGCGAACGTTTCCTTATAAAGAAAGGACTAATATTGCCTTTACAGTTCCTACACAGGAAATAAATGTATTTAAATAGATTGATCGACGGATTAAGTAATTAGTGTCTCTGCAACAAATAAAGATGATACTGATAGACAATTTGTAAGCAGAAAAGGGATCGAAGAATACTCATGGGATCCGAAGAGGCAGTTCAATAGAGTTTAATAAGATTTTCCAAAGACATAGAATACAGATTGGACTACTCATAATAAGAAAAGAATTATAAGAAGACAATGAATAGAAAAAACGTAATAAGAAAATGAAATGAAATATTTTGCATTTATTAACCCGATCAAACATTGTTACGCTTTTACACACACACTGGAAATTAGTGATCGGAGTGTAGTACCATGGTAAATCAATATTAACTCATTTCCTTTAGGGAAACATTCGGTCTTCATTGACTGAGCAGTCACTGCTAGTTGCAGTCGAAATTTTGAAACTTTTCTGTTAAAACAAATCAGAAAAATAGGTTTCTCATGTCCAATAACTTTTTATTGCTCTTTTCGTTACTCAAGTTGTGAGAGAGATTTCCTTCCTATCGTTTTGTTTGAAGTAGTGTGCAACACCAACCTTTTGATAATGCCATTATTTTCTCTTTGAGCTAAACATGCTATCGATTTTTAGTTGTTGTCGTTGTTGAAAGACCTCAATTTTCTGTTTTTATTTTTTTTAATCGGTGTCACCGCATGCAAGATAGCAAAGCCACTAAGACACAAAATGTTACAATGTGTGAGAGAATTAGGAACAGAAACACTGATAGTGAGCGATAAGAGAAAAGAGTAATCAGGAGGAACGTAGATAGCGATGGACATTGCTTTTCGCAGATTAAAATTGGCTGCGAAGGATAGAGCCGGAAAAAAGTTCCACAAGCAAGAAGTGCGAGAAAAGAAACTGTTACCATAAAACTTACGTCTACAACTAGCCCGCTCAACTGAAAGTTGATGAGATCTCGATGCCAGTCTAGTAATGGACTCAAATTTTAAAAGTCTAGATAGCAGAGCTAAAAGCTTATTCGAACAATTACCATGAAAGTATTTATAGAAAAGACACAGAGAGGCTTTTTGTTATTATTTTTTTGTTTGTGATTTTTTGGCGTCCATTTCAAGAGATTTGAATAAGGATTGTCCTCACTTACGCCATTTGTTCGACGCCATTTGCATTGAATGGTTTTAAAAGGTGTTTGTGGAGAGCTTATAGTTTAGATATTTCTGAACAGCATGGCATCCATATGAACGTCTAGATCTGATGATGTTATAAAGGAAAATCCGAATGAAAAATATTCCAACGCATTCCCGTCTTTCCAAGTAAAAAAAAAATCTTCTGAAGAGAGAATTTTAGCAACTTTTTTTTTTATTTACTCAACAATACCAACTCTGGAGAAGTGTATAATTACTCTTCATTTAACAGACGATTTAAACATAAGATACCAAATTAGTATTTACTACTCTTTTTATTAGTACAGCATAAAACCAAAACTATGATATAAAATTCATTTCTCACACAGTTTTATAAATAAAACTAAACTCTCAGCGTGATACGAACCAATTATTTAACTGAACACGAACATTCTCTTCTGGAATCGCTGTCTGAGACATGAAAAAGATCTATCTACTATTTACTTGACTTGTTTTATCTGTTTCCGATCCCACCGCCACATCACCCGTCTCCTGTTTTAGGTTTGGGAGTAAAAAAAATATCTCAGTTCTAATTCAGTATTTATTGTATGACTTTAGCTTACAGGAATCGAGTTAATGTAATTGAACACGCAATAACGAAACACTGCATTCGCATTGTCTTTGCCTATTTTTCAATTATTCACTAGTTCGCGAATACTGCATTGCACTTTTATTGTCCTTTGCTTTTCCTTTATATTGACATTGCTGATCTTCAAATCTCGCCTTTTCTCGTCTTCTTTGCTTCACGTCGAACTTTTGTCTCCATCTTAAATGGCAGAAATATTTCTTTAACTCTAGAAAGTCTTCTTTCAAGCTGCCTCTGTTAGCAGATGAATTCATGAAATGAAGTCAGAAGATTAACAACAATGATCTTCTATGTACTGTGCTCGATCAACGTCCAATCATTTGTAGCTCTTAGTAAGTTTGTTGTTTTCCCCCATACGTCCCATTCTTTGGTCTGCTATCATTTAGCACAAGCTAATTAGCGAGGTTAGTCCCTGTTTCTTTGTGTTTCTTTGTGTTCCTCTTGTCTTCAGCATGTCCTGTGTCTGTCAATTTCTAAAAGCCCTCTTTTCTCATGGGTCGTAGAAATTTCAATCGTCTGATTCTAAACATGAACGTCATTTATTGTCTGCATTTTCCTTAAAATTTCATCGTTACTCAAATTTTCTGTTCCCTAACATCCGTCTCTATTGCCTAAATAAAGCTGCTATTTAAAGTATATTTCTTGTCTGAATTCATTCAGAGCAGCCAAATAGAAATAAAAAAAATTCTTTAAATTTATCTATGCATATTCAAATTAGAAATCATTTTATCTTATATTTAAACAGTGTCCCCAACACTTCGCATTTGACATGTCTTAAAAGCTTAGTTATGACATGCCAAGTTGCTCGTGTTTTCCTTACGACTTGGAGTCGACGAATCGGGTGTCATATCCCAGTTAATAATGTTAGCATCCTCTTTATGCTAATAGTCTATATTTAGATTCAACAGCTCATATCTTAATAATATCTCATGCTGGAAAAGCAACTCTACTAGGGATCACGTTCTAAATTAGGTAAATATCTCTCCCATAACACGCTTACCCTTCCCAACAGAGTGTACCAAATGGCAATAATTTATACGTTCGTATTTATTGTACAATATAACAATGCTACCGGGCGACCTAATAATAATAATGCTACCGGGCCGCCTAATAATAATAATGCTACTGGGCCGCCTAATAATAATAAAGCTACCGGGCGACCTAATAATAATAGTAATGCTACCGGGCTGCCTAATAATAATAATGCTACCGTGCCGCTTAATAATAATGATGCTACCGTGCCGCCTAATAATAATAATGCTACCGGGCTGCCTAATAATAATAAAGCTACCGGGCGACCCAATAATAATAAAGCTACCGGGCGACCCAATAATAATAGTAATGCTACCGGGCTGCCTAATAATAATAATGCTACCGTGCCGTTTAATAATAATGATGCTACCGTGCCGCCTAATAATAATAAAGGTACCGGGCTGCCTAATAATAATAATGCTACCGGACCGCCTAAATTTATGGTTTCAGAGTTGAAATATCAGTATTATGATAGCCAGACACCGATTCGTTGCTTCACGATATCATAAAATGTTTCTAATTCTTCAATACATTTTTACAATAAACGTAATATGCTCATGTCATTCCTGTTTTTTCTTTTGGCATCTTGATATACATGTTCTTGACTGAAGTCCTCATATGAAGTTTTCACAGGCCTGTCAACGTATGAGATTTAAAAGCATCAACATTAATATTTGCTTTTCTAATTATGCTGTCTATATTTTATAAAAAAAACAAAAAAAACAAACTTCTTTTTTTTTAGTGATTTTAAGCATTTGTATCTCATTTCATTGTTTTCCGGGAATAGTTTTATATAAATATACTTAACCTAAACACACCCACAAGCTCAGCTTTTCACACAGACACACATATAGGTGAGATCGGCTCGTTTACTGAATTGTCGGAAAGTGAAGGCGATTGGTACAGATTTACGGAACTTGGTTATAATGTTCTCGCTTACTTCCGTTTTTTTATAGCAGGGCTTGAAATGTGTGTAGAATGTGGTCGTCTCACCACATAACAGTTGTACCATCAATGATCAGGAATTGTGGAGCAGTTTTGGGCCAATCACAACATTGTGCATGCCATTTGAAACAATTCCTCTTTCCAAAAATCAAATTCTATTTGAAAGGAACAAAATTTTAAGACGTCAAGTCAATCCAAGAAGATGCGACAAGGCAGTTGCTCGCTATCTCAAAAAAGAGTTCCCGGAATGTTTTCATCAATAGAAATGTCTAGCAATACGTTTTATTGAAGGAAGGCTCAATATATATATATATATATATATATATATATATATATATAT
>CAHIKZ030001166.1:182500-195000 GCA_903632075.3 Acanthosepion pharaonis
TAATGCCACTGAGACTCAATCGTTCTGAAAGTGGAAGATGAGAAAACATTAATGAAGTAGAAAGAATATCAGAAAAGGATTTCAGGAAGATAGAAGATGGTAACAGACATTGTATTTAAACTTTTGAGGGTCGTAAATGAAAGGAAATCAACAAATCGGAAGAAATTTCCGCAAACGAGAAAATGTTAGGTCAAGATGAATAATATTACATAAGATTCTTTATGTTTTATCTAGAATCTATACCTTTTCAACTTCAAAATGATAATAATCAACTTAGATTCAAAAGCAAATGAGACTTCCATGCTTGAAATGTTGCCACAGCACTGTATTTGGTATTATCACTATTTTTAGAACTTTTAACACACACACACACACACACACACACACACACACACACACATATATATATATATATATATATATATATATATATTATAATTATTTTTGTTAAAATATGATTCCATATATTCGCGATACAGAATATTTAATGTTTCAAAACGGAAAACTCCAATTTTCGTTCCATTATGAAGCGATTTTTATAACTTGAGAATGGAACGAAACTCTGTATTGTAGATTTAATTTTTAAAATTAATCTAGATTTGGAGTCTTCCGTTTTGAAACATAGGATGCTTTGTGTCGCGATGGAATCATATTTTAAAAAAATAATTATAATATCTATCTATCTATCTATCTATCTATCTATCTCTCTCTCTCTCTATATATATATATATATATATATATATATATGTTACAAGTACTAAAAAAAGAAATGTGGAAATATTAGTTTTATTTAAAAAATAATACTAGTATTAAGCTGTACGCATCGTAGTGACCACTGTTTTATTTTTTTAATTAAATCAAAGCTAAGAACTTTGAATTATAAATATCACTGCTGTCTCCTATTATTTTATATCTATCTATCTATATATATATATAAACATACATACATACATACATGCATACATACATACATACATATATATATATATATATATATATATATATATATATATATATATATATATATATATTTATGTTTGTGTGTGTGTATTTCAAAATGATTTATTTGCTGGACAAATACAAAATGGTCTCTATCTCTCTCTCTGTCTCTCTCTCCTCTCACACACAGACAAGCATATATATATATATATATATATATATATATATATATATATATATATATATATATAATTTAAAGAAAAAACAGACCACTTTTAAGGCTCTATTTGTAATAATTTATTTCACCAGAGTATTTTATCTTTCTCTTGATCTTCAGACTTCACTTTCAAAAGGTGCAACGAAAAATGAATTTAAAATTTACACTTTTGACGGGCAGTATTAAGCTTATATAAGTTGACATGGAGGGTGGTGAGGAATGGTGTGAGAGACATGATCGAGTTTAGAGAGGGAAGGGAGAGTTTTAATATTTATTTTTATATTTCTTTTTATTATAATACTTAATATTGAGGAAGGAGGGGGGTAAGGATCAGACATTGATCTATTTAATCGGTCAACTCAACGGAAATGATATGGGAAAAAGAAAAGGAGAAAAAAAGAAGAAAAAAAGGTCGGAAGTAAAGAGATAAGAGATGTACGTAGGGTTTTTGGAGGAAGGAGAGGGGTGGTATAGCTTTAGCAATTTAGATAAAAACAGATTTTAACGTTTGATAGTAATTTAAATGTTTAAAAACTCCACAAAGAAAATAAATTTAACGCTTGTTAGCAATTTAAATATTCAACTTCTCCACGAATAAATTAGGGATTTAATATAAGTCGAATACTATATTAATAAACAACAATATTAAAAAAAAGTAAAAATTTACTAATAGTAATATTTTAATATTGTGAATGACTGTTAAGGTAAAATCTTTATCAGTTAGAGTTTAATTCAAGAATTTAATTTATAGCTATTATTAGATGGGTAATATTTCTTAATTAAAGTTTAGGTTTCAAATCAAGATGGAGTGAGATTTGAAGGTAATAGTAAAAAAATACTGATTTTTTATACATACACCACATACATATTTACGTAAAAGATACATACACATACATTCATGTACATGTGCAATTACACATATAACTACATACACATGTATCGATATACATCAGTATATATGCATATACATATACAAATACTTACATATACATTTACATATCTCCACACGCATCCATAGTTCTACATATTTAAATTTTTACTTAAAATTTACAGTTAACGTTAGATGGTAAATTAAGTGTTAATTAATTTTAATATTTTTAACATCATGACTAATGGTTAATGAGTAAAATATTTTAATTTAAATCTAAGTGATCAATTTAAATTGAGATTATCTACAGCTGAGTAAAATTTCCAATCTTACAAGTCTAATTAGAAATTATTTAAAGAGTAAGTAACATTAAGAGGTAATAAAAATTTTTCTCTCCTTCCATTAGAACTCCCTCTATATATAAAAACATACACCCATGTATACATATATATGCATATATATATGCATACAACTATATCCTATGCATATATTCACACATATCACATATATAAATTGTAAAATATATATATATATATATATATATACAAACATATATGCAACCCCATATACATGAATCGATACATATACACATTTAAATTTACGAATACACATATACATATGCACCCACAAATATATATATATATATATGCATACAATATATATATATATATATATATATATATATATATATATATATATATATATATATATACATGTACATATATACGTATACACGTGTATATACATATACACATAAATCCACATATCCACATCCAAGTTCATATAACACATTTATATACATAAAATTATGTACCCCCACACATGTGTGCATATAATTATCCACAAATCTAAAAATAAGCCAATATTTACCATCCTATATAGATTTTTTTATATATATATATATATATATATATATATATATATATATATATATATAATCTGTTCAAATATCTTTCTTCTATGCTAATAAGAGTCAAATAGTCAAAAAGATGTTAAATTTAATCTCTACATCACCAATCTTCCTGCCCGGCTTCTCTCTGTGATGTGGCGTGTAATAATATGAAGTAACTTCTTTCTCTCACGACATGTACCATGAAAAATACAAATAAATTGTATGAAATTTATTTAGATTATTCGGACTATTCTCATCTGTCCTCATCTTTGTCACCATATTTATCACAACGTTTCGGCCGTTGTACGCTCCGGTCTTCTTCAGGGGGTTGGAATGACGAAGTGAACCCTTTATTTCGATCACTGGGGTAGACTGTTCTAGTTCCACGTGCCATGTTTGATGGATGTCAGTTATCGGTTATCTCCTGTTAATTTCCCTCTGAAAATTCTCCACTGCCTTAATCGGGTATTGAACTCAACAGTGATCCTGTCACTGGATCTAACCAACGCGTTTATCCACTGTGCTATGTGTCCTTGAGAACATCTGGGTATGAATTTCTGGGTATTATAAACCTAATTTCTTCAGCAACCATTTTTACCAGTGCTCATATTGCAATTTTGCTGTTATAATTCCATGTTTTTACCAGAGCTCATATTGCAACTTTGTTGTTAACATTGCTTTTCTCTGGCACTCCTTATTACTGGTTCCCATATTGTATTTATTTCTATGCTTGGTCGGCTCAGGAGATTTTTGTACAACGGCCGAAACGTTGTGATAAATATGGCGACAAAAATGAGAACAATAGTACGAATAATGTAAATAATATACATAATACCTCATCTCAGAAATATAGACAGACTCTGTATGAAATTTATACAATTTAGTATGCAACAAAAACTTCCTGCTGTTATTTCTCTACGTTTTATTTGCCGTAAAGTATGCTTTTATCTCCGTGAACATGGAGCTAATTTTTGCTGGTATGATGTGAGTGATCCTACACTATCTCTAACGTAAGCAACATCAAGCTAGGTTGCTACCTAGATGTGTAATTGTTTGGGAATATAAGATGCAGTAACCTTGGATTGTCAAGGCACGTAATGGATAATGGCTTGGAATTGTTAATAGGAGAGCCGACCTCCAATCCCATTGGGATTTGTTATATTCACGTACGCACAAATACCTTTGAGAAAACTATGAATCCACTTATTCTCTACCCAAATATGGGTTTATTAGTAATACTTGTATCACTAAATCTTTATTATCTAAAAAAAATATATCTGAAATATGAAGACATTTTCTGGCTTTAAATAACATGCAAATGGTTAATAAACCTTAAAAGACGAACCAGTCAATCATAAAAAAAAAACTTACCAGCGTATACAATCATTTTTGATAACTTTAAATCTTAGAGATCTTACTACACATACATTTAAATTATAAAAAAATTCTCCCACGGCGTTACTCACTCGTCTGTAATATATCAATATGCGAACCTATGTACAGTGTGAGTGCCGCATTAACAATGATGGGGTGAGTAACTAACCCAATTTTCATGCAGGGATTTAGGAAAACATTGAATTAATCCACGGAACAGATTAGTGTTTTTGATATTTTGTGCGTTTTTCCAAAGTTGAAATGTCTTTGAAAAGCTGTGAATCAGATTAATTTGAAAGAACGACGTCGTTGACGTTATTCCCAAAAGAGAATTATGCAGACCGTTTTAAAAATTGGAAGAGATGTTAGGATAAGAGAGTGAAGTCCTCTGTGAAGTTTAAGGAGAGAGAGAGGGGGAGAGAGAGAGAGAAAAAGAGAGAGACAGAGATTAAAGTAAAATAAATCGATATTAATTTTATATTGTAGATTTCTTTTATCATTCGTAAATTTTACATAAATGACAACATTTACAACATATCTGGATTATACAAGATGGTAACTCTTAAGGTCTTTACAATATAAGATGTGTAGATAATATAGGGATATTTTGGTAGCTCATAGAGAAAAGAAACTACGACAACTCCTACCGAAAGTAGTAAAAGAAAGCAAGAAGAAAAGACTAAACCTCAATTGTAAGAAAACATAATGTATGGTTGTCAGAAAAAGAAACAGATTCAAACTACGAATTAGAGATACCCAAAACCAATTAAGTACGAAATTTTAAATATATAAAATGTGTTTTAACAGAGGAAGTTAAAAATGACACCGAAATCCGAAGATGTATTGGAATAGCGAAATATGCCTTTCAAAAGCTAAGCAAAGTATTAAGAAACATGAACATTTCGTTAAAAACAGATAAGAGAGTGCTGAAGTGACATCACTATAGGTTCTCCTATATGACAGTGAATGCTGGACAATCTCCTTCCTCGCAGAAGAGACTTGAGGCAACTGAAATTTCCTTCCACAGGTGGATGCTGAGAATACAGACGGACTACATATGTGAGCAACTAGGACGTTTTAGGGAAACTGGAAACAAAAAGGATGCTTATACACAGAATGAGAAAGATACAGTTGACGTTTCTAGGACACATAATAAGGAAAGAAAGCTTAGGAAATTCAACACTCACAAGTCATATTGAGGGCAAGAAGAAAGCAATGATAAACCTACCTATTTGTAAATGTTTAGAAAAACATGGACTGGGTGGAATAGTAAAAATAGGAATGAGCTACAAAGAACAAGACATTGAGGAGAGCCATGACCACCCACCTCCTGAAGGATTACGGTGCAAAGAAGAACATGAAGAACGCTTCGGGCGCAATTTACCAATCTCCTTCGTAAAACAGAAAAAAAGTCTTTAGAAAATCCAATTCGGTTTTATCAGTATGTTTAAAAACAATTGACACAAAACGAGAAACTAAAAATCTCCCCACATGTGATGAGCAAGAAATTAGTGTAGCCGAATGAATAAAACTTACGAAGATGCTAATGATAATTATTTTTATTGTCTTCTCTTTCTTTCTTTCTTTCTTTCTTTATTTGGTTAATTATTTATTTACTTCCGACTGCTGGAACTGCAGGAATTGCCGAGAGCCAAATTCTATTCTATTCATCCTGCCATAAAAATGTACAGAACTTTAGAGCAAGTCTTGTACCTCAGGCGGTCAAAATGCCCGGCCACAGACAGGAATTCATTGCACAAGAACACACATAGATACACAAAGATTCTGGCGTGTATTAATGAAAGAAAATAGCCAAAATCTGTCAGTCCTACTTGATGACTCCAGGTAAAGTTCATTCTAAAAAGGTCAAGGACAAGTTATAAACATTCGGCACCAAGTAATTGAGAATAAATTATAATATGCAGCAAACACAAACATGTTCAACCGAAATGTTCAGTTCATCATCAAAAAGAATTGTACACATGTTCAACATAGAAAAAACAGGAAAAAGCGTATTTAATAAATATTTGTACGTGCCTGCTTAACATATAAAGCATATGCTATCCTGAGTATAATTATAAACTACATTCGGCAGCAAAGCGTCTGATCGGGAGGTTTTTTGGTGAGTGAGACCACCCTTAAATGCTGCTGTTCCCATGTCCACGTGACCCATGGGCAAATAGTTAACCCCCAAACTGGGGTCAAAATAATATGAAAGTATAACAATAAACGTTTATATTAAAAGTACCAGCAATACATTTTTGAAAAAATATATTACCAGAAAAACATTTTTAAAAAAAAAAAAATTACCAGAAATAGATTTTTTTTAATATTACCAGAAACACACTTTTGAAAAAAAAAATATTACCAGAAATACATTTAAAAAAAAAATTATTACCAACAATAAATTTTTGGAAAAAATATTAATACATATTCTTTCCATGCGAATCTATCCTAAAAATCTTGTCGTCATTAAATAACCCAATGAGGTTGATATACCGTAAAACAAAACAAAACAAAACTATCAAATATACGTCCTAGGTAAATAAAAAATAAATTATGATTTAAAGGAAAAAGAAAGTTATAATATAGAAGAGTCTATCATTCATCTGTGCATCAAACATATCTAATCTAGTGCTTCTTGTTATACCTAGAGATTCTTGATAAAATCCCAGAAGAATCTGCAATGTTATTGGACCTGACATGGCATCTCGAGTTCAGTCACTTTCCTACGTAATATCTTGATTTCATGAATTTATGTGTAGATATCAAAACTTTACTGTCACAGCTGCCAGATGTAACAGTAAGTTCTATGTTAATAGTTTCTTCACCCTCACTTCTTGCTTGTGAGACTCTCTTCTATCTTCTCGCTTTCTTCTTTTACTACAATCTTCAAACGTTTAAATGCAATGCCAATCGTCATCTTCTGTCTCCTTGAAAACTGTTCTTTTGTCGTCTCTGTTCCTTTCACTACCAGTAACCCCTTGACACCTAGTAACTTTTATTGCTTTTCTTTGGGGGAAATGATCCTAAAAAATGATTATTACATATTCAAAAAGATTTTGACACATATTAAACATAGAAAAATGCCATTCAGTAACTATTAATATATGGAGTGGGTGTTTTAATTAAGTGAGAATAAATTAGAGAGCAAAACGAAAGATATTCAACAAAAAGATGAGCAGATTTTAAAAAAAAAATGCATATGGGTTAAACTTTGGAAAAAAAAAATGAGAAAAGGCCATTCAGCGAACTGAAATTTTGGAACAAACTACCTATGGGGTTGATGTAACTTTCATTTATATTGCCTTTCACGTCCTTAATAGAAGCTTTTGATGAGTGCGTGAAACTCTGGGGTTTGTATCTCTCTCTCTCTCTCTCTCTCTCTCTCTCTCTCTCTCTCTCTCTCTCTCTCTTGATGATATCTCAGATATTTTAGTCCAGGTGATTAAACTCGGAAAAAAGAACAGGGACTATTTTGGAGGTTGCCATTACCATAAAAATTCAACATTCGATCTCTCTTGTATCATATCGTTTATGTCGCAAGGAATATAATCCTGATAAAAACTTGGCTACAGTTCAATCCACGGGGTGACTATGACATATATAATCACTGTGTAGATCAGGGGTGAGAGACCCTCTTTGAGAGTGCGTGCCAAAACCTGCCAAATCACTGACACAAAGTTTTTTCCACGTGCCAAGAAAAATATTTTGAGAAAGTTGGCTCCCTGTGCCGCGCCAAGAAATGTTTCTCCCCGGAATCGATCCTTCAGATCTACAAATCAACCATTCGCCCTTGCATGGAGTATTGTTGCCATATATGGTCTGGAGTCCCTTCTGTTTGCCTCAGGGTTCTTGATAAGCTCCAGAGGCGAATATGCAATATATTTGGCCCTGTTCTGGCATCTCCTCTACAGTCTCTCTCTCACAGACACGCCGTCGCCTCTCTCTGTCTGTTTTACAAATACTTTCATGGCAATTGCTCCGAAGAGCTGCATTCGCTGGTTCCCAGACTTCATGAATTCAAGCACCCTACGAGGCTGGCATCCCGCTCTCACCCTTTCAGGGTAGAAACTATTAAATGTAGCTGTCTCTTCAATTCCAATAGCTTCATATCTCGCACCTCTCGCCTGTGGAACACCCTTTTCTATTACTGTTTCCCTGAGAGCTATAATCTCCAAATATTCAAATGTAATATCAATCGACATTTCCAGTTGCCTATCCTTCTCCTCATCCTTTCCTCTATCACTTCTATCTGATCTCGCTCCAAATCTTTTGTAACCCCTTGCGTTCTATTGGCTTCCCGCCTTGCTTGGGGTGAAAAGCTTAAAAAAAAATTACTTGGTATGTCTTAAGTATGTGAAGAATTTGTTTTTAAATTAATAAATAATCACCCCAGAGCAGTAAAACCACGGTATTGTATAGAAATTGTGTAAATCATGTAAAACTGACTGAATGAAAAAAATGATGGCAGGTTTTACGAGTATTTTCTTTTGTTATATTTTTATTAGCCAGTAAATATAAATGTAACTGCCATACATACACAATTTAAAGGCACTATTAACTATTATAAGCATCCACACAAAAACTTAAATCTGTTTTTTTTTTTTCGGTTAATCAATCATTTCTTCTTAAAACACAGTAAAAAGGTTATTAGAAATAATCTTTTGCTGATATCAATTCCCTTATAAATGATTATTTTAAAATATTTATTTACCTTCAAAACTATATTTAAACGGCTCTAAACCATTGCTACTTTCAAAAGAAAAAATCAGATAAAACTAGAGACAGACTTGACTTTTTTAATATATTATCAACGAGACTTCTGCTGCTACATCACTGATGACAGATTTTATATCGGGTGTATATTTAGTGACCTTGAGAGAGATGCATGCACTACTAGTTTCATCCGTCAGGCTACTCCTGTTACGAGACAGCAATGTTCATTACTGAGAACAACGATTCACAAGCATCTGTAGATGAAAACATGGATAGTAATGCTGTTGCAAGTTTGTTTGTTTTTTAAGCAGACGAAACTTTCTGGATATTAATACTTCTTTTTCCGCATTTCACTCTGAAAATCCCATCTCTAATCGCTTCTTTTCATTATTTTCAAAGTCACTAAATTCAACAAAATTCTGCTTCTAAATTGAACTACTCTGAGATTAAATCAACTGCAATTCAAAATCATCCATGTCTATCCATGAAAACCTTTGTAAGTTTAGTTCATTCAGTTTTGATGCTGCCTGGAAACAATAAATTTTGCTGTCTCTCGCATTTCTCTGAATTTACCAATCTTGTAAAGAACTGCTCAACAGTTGATCAGATGATCAGCTTTTGAAGACAATGGCAGTCTGTTCTGCCATATTTTAGTAGATCATTGATATACCTCTTCAGTTTTTGGTAGTATCTAAATCTCTCATTAAAAACTTCTAGTTTCATTTGAAAGTCTATGTAACTAAACATAACATCAAGTGTCTTACCAGAGACCTGTAATTTAATATTCAACTCATTTAAATGTTCCCAAAAATCATCAATTTACAAACACACATGATGTCAGACAATTCTTAGTAAGACACTTGTAGGGCACTCAAAAACAAAAAGCTTTATCTCATCTAAACATTCAACAAATCGTTTCAGAACCAAACCTCGGCTAAGCCAACGAAGAGTTTTGTACATTTTCAATCCTTTATTTACATTATAACTCATTCAGTAAAATTTAAAATTGTCTTTTATTTAAAGCCCGAACAGAAATGTAATTAATAACCTTAGTAACTCTTTACATAATTTCCTGGTGTTCCTTTACGCCAGGTTTTGCACATATAGCCTCCTCGTATATGATGTAATGAAAACTTATCATTTGGATGACCAACATTTTTTGCAAACGGATTTACAAATCCTGTCTTTTTGCCAGTCATGCTGGGGGCACCATCTGTTGTGGCAGATACGACTTTTGAAATGTGAATTTGCCAAGTAGATAATTCGTGCACAACTGCTTTACATATTTCAGCCACAAAATTACGCTCTGTTAGTATTACAAGGATAACCATCGCTTAACATACTTCATAACCCCTGAAAAGTTGAGAAAATATGGCTAGCCTAACTGATAAACTAATGTCCGTACTTTCATCAACATAAATAGAAAAAAAAACTTACTGTTATGGGGTCCACCCCTTTTTCATACAAGTGGACTCGACCAGTGTGTACTTGTACTGCTGCCAGTGAATGCCCGGGTGTTAGAGGATTTATACACTGATAGAGTGATACAGTGAACAGTGAGAGAGTAAGAGTGTGATGTAACCGCTTTGTAGGAGTCACAGTTTAACGTAGACTCAGAAGGAAGTCATACTTCGATACTGAATTTCCAAGACTATATATATATATATATATATATATATATATATATATATCATTATTGCTATTAACCGCATTTCTGGATCTACTAACCGTATTACCAATTGTATTATTACGTCAATACATTTATTTGCTATATTCCATTCCTGCGTTTGTCATTCATTTGAGACCGGATTTTATCTCGTAATCCACAACACATACAAGAAGACAAATCTTTTGTCAAATGTTCAGCTGTATTCCTTTTTAACTCAAGTATCCTTTTTTTTTTCCTACTCACAGACAAATCATTAATACACTGAAGAATTTTTTCTTTTTCTGAAATCTTCACAGAAATGAAAGGCGCACTTTCTACCCAATCTTCTTTAAGATACTCCCCCATCGCTGAGTGGCTTTCCATATTAGGCAATTGGATTTGAAACCTCAAAACTAACAGAAAATAACTGAGCATGCCTAAAATAAACTTCATAAAAATATCAGTCTGTTTTGTTGTCTTGTTCAGTACACGAGAAATGAATTCTCTTTTGTCTACTTCAGTTTTATTGCTTTCAAAATGTCTCTTTACAGAAGAGGTCCTACAAATGCGTGTCTCGGAACAGAAAATGCATAAGGCTTTCTTACTCATGCCAGGTTCTTCAGTCCAGTATCCTTTAAATTCTTTAAGATCCTTTTCATTTGAATGACATCGTTTCTTAGTTGATGATCGTGACATTCTGCACAATCTGTGAAGGGTAGAAAATAAAAATACATGAGATAATGATTCCCATGAAAGAGGAGAAAGAAAGAATAAAAGTAAGTCAAAAAGAGAATCTAATGAATAAATTTCGCGTGCCAGAAACAAGTCATCGGAGTGCCGTGTTTGGTACGCGTGCCAGCGGTTTCCTACTCCTGGTGTAGATAGCAGAAAGGAAGAAATAAGATGACACAATATAGTTTTCATTACTATGAAACATAATAAACATCAGAAATAATGTGAATACCTGTGTGTTCACTGTGCAATAATATCATTTTTTTTATTATTATTAGCATCAGTTTTCATGTACTTTCTATTCTCCGTAAAACATTAATTTCTCACATGATCTATACATGATATTTTCTGCAATCGCACTTTCAATGAATCTTTAAACCTTTTCTTCAGTTGTGTGGAATTTGGCCAGCATTCAATTTCATACAAGTATTACATAGTAGACTAGTGTTTTCAGCCTCAAGGCATTTAACTATATCTTAATATTTTGCTTTGTTTCTAAAAGGCCTCTTTCTTTATTCTTACCTACCTTCGTATTACTGTATCATATTCAGTCTTCTATTAATAAAACTTCCCTAAATCTTCGATTATGACATGCCCAAAACTTAGTTCACACTTTCGGTTGCCTCTTTTGCTGAGAACCATTCATTCTATCTTGGGAGATGGTAAAAAAAAAAAAAAAAACAACGAGAAAAGCATACATCTACGTTATAGGATGATTTAAATTAGGACGACCTTTTTGGCATTGGCATTTATTTCGGTTTAAAGGCAAAATAATTGATTCGATGGCTTACTTGTTAACCACAAGACCATTTATAACCTCGACGAAAATGCAAACGAATTTAGTGTGAACTGAACTTTTAGATTATTTTAGAAAAGGGGGATAGTCAAGTACAATTGAATGCAAACTCGAAGCCAGAGCTGACTGAACAAAGCGACAGTTTCTCGTGGAAGTTTCACCAAGTAAGGTCTTTAATCATCTTAATTAGTTGTCTTTGTATAGGAGAACAACAATGGCCACGAAGGTCAGGACTATATTCATTATTTACGCTTTATTTCTTGCTCGATTAATCTTGGGCTTCGTTGCGGAAGTTTTGAAATACTTTCGATTGAG
>CAHIKZ030001166.1:200000-202500 GCA_903632075.3 Acanthosepion pharaonis
ATATATATATATATATATATATATATATATATAGTATTTACATTAGTCGGACTATTGTCCTCATCTTTGTCGCCATGTTTGTCGCAACGTTTCGGCCGTTGTACGCTCCGGCCTTATTCAGGTGGTTGGAATTTCGAACTGAACCCTTTATTTCGATCACTGGGGGTAGACTGTTCTAGTTCCACGTGCCATGTTTGATGGATGTCAGTTATCAGTTATCTCATGCTAATTTTCCCTCTGAAAGTTCCCCACTGCCCCACATTCTTTGGGTCTGTCACTGGATCTAACCAACGCCTTTATCCACTGTGCCATGTGTCCTTGAGGACATCTGGGTATGAACTTCTGTGTATTATAATGTTTTCAGCAACCATTTTTTACCAGTGCTCATATTGCAATTTTGCTGTTATCATTGCATGTTTTTACCAGAGTTCATATTGCAACTTTGTTATCATTGCTTTTCTCTGGCACTCCTTATTACTGGTTCCTATATTGTATTTATTTCTATGCTTGGTCGGCTCAGGAGATTTTTGTGGCCTAGCATATGTGCTGATTCCTTAAGTTTTCGAATTTTCCAATGGTGTTCCCTGTCTATGATATCAACAGGATCCCACAGGGGACGGTGATCTCCCTTCTCTCTCCATATGTGGTCAGCCACGCCTGATTTTTCTACTTTCCTTCGCGTTACAGCTTTCTGGTGTTCTTGAAGCCTTACCTTGAGGGGGCGGCCTGTCTCTCCCTTATATTCCTTTCCGCAGCTGCACGGGATAGCGTACACACAGTCTTTAGTCATGTTCTCCTCTATTGGGGGGTCTCACTCGAGAGATATCTGCGAAGTGTTGTCACACTTTTGAAGGTTGTCCTGATGTTATATGGGCCGCAGATCCTTTGTATTTTCTCTGATAACCCCTTCACATAAGGCAGGCAGACTTTTTTCAGAGTGTTGTTGTCCTCCTCCTCCTCCTCTTGTACCCGCCTATCCCAGTTTTTTGGGGCTGCTGCCATGTACCCAGGGTAGTTGCTACGTTGTAGGGTACTATTTATACTGACGAATTCCTTATCTAACGTCTCTGGGTCGCCACTTATGACTTTTGCTCGGTGTTGTAAGCAACGGACGATCTCTTTCTTTACGCTGGATGGCGGGAGTTGAAATTGAGGTACTGTCCGGTGAATGTTGGTTTACGGTATACCGATGTCTTGAACCCATGCTCTGTTCGAGATATTAGTACATCCAGGAATGGGAGTGTGTTGTTACTCTCTTTCTCCATTGTGAACTGTATCTTATTGAGTTCACATGGTCCAGTAGAACCTGAACATCTTCCTGGTGTGGCCAGAGTATGAACGTGTCATCTACGTACCTTAACCATATAGTTGGCTTTAGAGATATAAATTCTAATGCCATTTCTTCAAAGTATTCCATGTATATATTCGCCATTGCTGGTGATAATGGCGAGCCCATTGCTAAGCCCTCATCCTGTCGATATATGTGTGATCCCATTCCGAAGTGTGTTGTTTGTGTACAGAAAGTCAACATCTCCATCAGATTATCTATTGGAATACTGATCCGCTCATCTAGGGAAGAGTCAGAGGTCAATCTGTCTCTGACTACTGAGAGTGCCTCCTCCGTGGGTACCTTGGTGAACAGACTCACCACGTCCAAGCTCACCATCTGGTTGGATAGGATGGGAGCATCTATGGGACATATGAAGGAGACTTTCTGATCAATGGGTCAATTATATCTACAAGGAAGCGACTCAGAGGGTGGCACACAGAGCCTTGGCAACTAACAATCGGCCTGAGCGGAATACCATCTTTGTGAATCTTAGGGAGACCGTATATGTGAGGTAGCTTGGTGTAACGCTGCGATAACTGCCTATACATCTTGGGTGCGAAGTGATCCTTGTTCTTGATTAGGATCTGTGACAGTTTGCGTTCCGTTTTCATAGTAGGATCCTTTTTCACTATGCTGTAGCTACCATTGCTAATGAGGTCTTCCAGTTTTCTTGTATACTCCGATTTGTCCATCACTACAGTCGCATTACCTTTGTCAGCCGGTAGTCTGATGATGTTTTCGTTCCTCTGTAGGGATTCAATCGCCAGTCTCTCCAGTTTTGTTATGTTAGACCTGTATACAAGTATATAATTGATGTATACGGAATGAATTCCAGTAACAAACAATTACTATTCTTATATATAATTATTTATTTAAAAAAAAATTATAACATAAATATGTTATAAAATCACTAAACAAATAGCCATTTTGCTACAACGTTTTCCCCTTGCGAAGGATCGATAATTAATTTGAAACTTTTAAAACCATTTATTTTACATTCAACATCATCACTTGATAAGACACCGGAGATGTTGAAACAAAATGGCTATTTTGGTAGTGATTTTATAACATATTTATTTTATAGTTTTTTAAATAAATAATTATATATATATATATATATATACAATTATTTAAAAAATAATTATAATATAGGCTTAACTTGTGTATCGA
>CAHIKZ030001166.1:205000-220000 GCA_903632075.3 Acanthosepion pharaonis
ACATCTGCAGTGTACTTTTTAGTATCGGTTTATCAGTCTTAAATATTAACTTCAATATCTATATATAAATATTAAATATTAACTTCAATATCTATATATAAATATTAAATATTAACTTCAATATCTATATATTAATATTAAATATTAACTTCAATATCTATACATAAATATTAAATATTAACTTCAATATCTATATATAAATATTAAATATTAGCTTCAATATCTATATATAAATATTAAATATTAACTTCAATATCTATATATTAATATTAAATATTAACTTCAATATCTATATATAAATATTAAATATTAACTTCAATATCTATATGTAAATATTAAATATTAACTTCAATATCTATATATAAATATTAAATATTAACTTCAATATCTATATATTAATATTAAATATTAACTTCAATATCTATATATAAATATTAAATATTAACTTCCATATCTATATATAAATATTAAATATTAACTTCAATATCTATATATAAATATTAAATATTAACTTCAATATCTATATATTAATAAGCTAGCGATTACCCAGAAGGAATATGCACACGTTATCAACAACATTGTGCGCTGCGTTCAACAGTGCTTTCAGCTGAATGGCATACATCTAGAGCATGTACTGTAGGGCTCCTTTCGACATTTTAGGTACCCGTCTGAGACTAAATGGTTGCGTACCTTAAATTGTTATCCTTTTACCCTTCAATAAATGTAATTTCTATTATTCTGTCATTTGTATTCCTTGATTTGTGCCCGATCATTTTGTTTCAAAAATTATGAAACACTCTCTGCGGTGTGTGTCACGCTTAGTATCATATATACTGAGGGGTAAATATTAGGTTGATGCAAAAATAATGACGTAATAATGTCGTTTTTTTGACGTTAAAAAATACGTCAAAAAACGACTTTATTGCGTCATTATTTTTGCACCAACCTAATATAAAGAGAGAGCAGCACAGAATGCAACGGAAAGGGATGGAATGATGGAGAGAGACAAAAAAAAAAAAAAGAGTGCGACACTGAGGTGATTTAGAGAACGTCATCCTAGACCTGGGCTTCTCAACCTTGCTTGCCCCATGCACCTCTTTTACCATTTGTCAGAATGTCATTCTCTCCCCTCCTTTTTAAGGTGACAGGCCAGATAGGCCAAATTCTATAATTGCTCCCTAACTCCCCAAACTTACTGTGGTCACAATTCACCCTTGAAAATCCAAAATTCACCCCCCCCAGGGGATGGATTTCACCCCTGCTGAGAACCCCTGTCCTAGACAAAGGCAGTTATTTGTATGGATTTAAATATCTTGTGACCTAACGATCTGTTCAAATTCAACTTTCAATTCCAAGTAACATTTTGAAATTAAAAAAATCTTTTATTTTAATCTTTTTGACAGGAATTTATTACAGACTAAGGGCACCCATGTTGCTAAGCGCCGGAAGCGGAAATAAAACAGAAAGCAACATAGGGAACAAAGCAGAAAGAGGGAGACAGACGTAGAGAGACAAAATAAGTGCAACAGATAGCTAGATTGGAAGCGGGGTCAAATTAGATAAAGATTATTGTTTGTATTAGGTTGGTGCAAAAATAATGACGTAATACTGTCGTTTTTGACGTTAAAAAATACGTCCCAAAACGACATTACTTGGTCATTATTTTTGCACCAACCTAATAGTTAAGGGTTACATCTTGCTTCGTGACCTAACGAACTGTTGAGGTCATTTCAGTATTTTTAAGAGAGACTATGTCACTTTTCTTGTAACTATTTGAAAATGGTCATTGGTTGAAAAGTACAGAGTACAGCATTAAAACCATTTATTAGTACATCCATGTAATTTATACGGGTCCTGCTAGTTGGGATTATTTAGCATTTCTTTAGCGTTAAAATTTGTCTGTCATTTTTTCAGAACGATAATCTGTTCCTTCATACTAGATACCAAAATATATCAACACTTCAGATCGATACACGCCACGTGACTGCGGGATTGAAATCGTACTTCAGTTCATCTACTTTAAGAGCCAAAAAAAAAAACACTGTATTGAACCATAACTTTCAGAACACTCAGATAAAGTCTTCCTGAGAACTAACGCTTTACCGTGTCCAGAGTGTTAACATGCATATAACCACCAGAAAAAATGTATCATGTTTAACAACGCTTTAATCTCTAAGGTTTATCTACTTACGAATGAACGGAACCTATTCTGAGACCCATTTCGAAGCATTTCATTCTTAACGGATGTTACAGTCTTAAATAACATTTTGAATTAAAGCAAAAGACGGTGATTAACGCATTTAAAATACGTGAAGACAAGTCAGACAACTTCGGTTAACCTAATGAAAAACACTAGACCGGCTCACAAAAGAAAATTTAATCAGCTATGGTCTGCTGCGCGTCGCTTCTATACAGAATCGAAAAAATAAATCACATTTAAACTCCTCGAAAATTGTTTTCAACAATTTATTGCTTTTGTATGAAAGGCACTGTCAATGCATAGACCATGTTTAACAGCTTAAACTATACATTAGTGTAAAAAATGATTGTGCACAGCCAAGCCTGACTACAAGGAAAAGGGTTTAGCATTGACAGCCAAAGTTAAATGTGTTAGTTAAAAAAGAATCATTTGACCAAGCATTCCTTTCAATCAATACTCTCAGTTAAATCTCTGAGCTATAGAAATTTACTCTATTTATTCAAACAACTTTTTGGTAACAACTGGCACAACGTTCAATTTCAGGTTCCAAAATTTCCATAAGCCTTTAGCAAAGAACTCAGTTCTCTCTGTGACGTATAGATTTTATTCTAGGTACGTCAAGAGTGTCCCATATCTCTGATGCAATTGGTACGGCTGTCAACGTCAGGTTCCCACGAGTTCTTTAGCTCTTTGGTGAAAGCTTCCATTTTTTACCTGGCCTAAAGAAATTATTGTAAGTAATTCCGGACTGTCCCGCATCGCACATTGCAAAATCCCTTCAGTACATTGGCACTTATCGCAATTCTGTCCTTGATGGATATCATTCATCATAGCTACTTCAAGACGCTCCCATATTTCTTTGATTGTCACCATTATGGTTCACACATTATTTAGCTCTTTGAAAAATGGTCTCAATTCTTTTCTTGTCCTATTGTCTTTAGATAATTAGAAACTCCTCCATCTTTCTGGTAATGAGTGGTACAACTGTTACCTTCACGTTTCATAATTTCTTTTCGTCATCGTTAACGCTTTGCATTCTATCTCTGACCTAGAGACTTGTAAGGAAAGAGTGTGTTGAGATTGCGTGGGGGACCCTAATCGATTGCTCACTCGACAACTAAGGGGTTTTAGGCAGAGAGGGGAAAGAGACGGCAGGTAACAAAAATAAGTCTATCCTCGGAGACCACAACAACTTGAGGAACAAAATTCCCACGGGAACGACTTCACAAGACACCGTGTCTTGCCAATTGCACAGTGATGGTTTTCCACTTGCTTTTACTGGCATCTTACAAAGACCCGGATCTTAACCAGTGGCCATTCTGTCCCGCTGCTGAGAAAACCTGTATGTAACTGGTGTTTGACAAAGTATGCCCGCATGCGATCCGAGGCCTCTTTTGTGTCTATACTGACGAGCGTTCGCCACAAAAATCATGCTACTGGTTTCTTGTAATTGGTACAACTGTCAGCTTCACGTTCGATCATTGCCTTTGATCATTGTGAAGGCAAAAATATTTATTCAACGTTTCCTTTTCATTCAGATTTGCTTATTGAAACCGCAAAGTCCTGCAGCTGATGCCTTAAAAACCTTGTCCACATATATTGGATTGGATCCATTGACCTGAAATGGTGATCCATTTAAATGTCTCAGATGATTTTTTTTTTATATTTTATTCTTTCGGACAGATTAAGCTCTGTATATATAGTATTAGTTTTCTTCGTCTTTTGTGCGCTCTGTCCCTTCAGAGGGTAGGCGATCATGGCCCGCCACATCTTCCTGTTGTGGCTCTTAATAAGTTTTGAGTTTTTCTTATTTCTCACAAACCCTTTTTCTACCATCCATTTACTCAAGCTCATATTACGCTCTGATTTCCCCTGTTGATCTTTCCCTCAATCTGTCCTGTGAGTATCAGATTTTCTAAGCCTTCCTTTCTCATTACGTGCTCCAGAAATTTCAACTACCTCTTCCTGATGGTAAGTATAAGTTTCCTTTTTGTTTCTATTTTCTCTAAAATCTTTTCATTGCTCATACGTTCAGTCCATGGTATCCGTAGCAACTTTCTGTGGAACAACATTTCTGTTGCTTCAAATCTCTTCTTTAAAAAAAAAAATCACACACTTGCACAGTTCTCGGTAGATCATTTTCATAGCCCATTCATGTTTAACACAGTCTACATGTGCAGTTTTCTTGCGTTCTTCACTTGACCTTTCGATATTATTATTCTCTTCGTAATTTTCCTTGCCGATAAATTCGTCCTCACGTTTCTTTTTGGTAGCAATGGCCCTGCTTATTTATTTGTTATTCTTTGGATTTTTTTCTGTTAAACTCTATACAGAATTGTTTTTCTTCTAATTTTTAATTGCTTGCTTTTGTGTCTACTGATTTGTTTTGTATCGGTTTCCTTCGTGTAAATCTTTGGCTTTCATGAGTCCGTGTTTTCTCTTTTCTCGGTAAACTTCGCGTCTCCGGAGAGCAGTGTTGATGTTTTTCAATAATGCTGACGATTGCAATTTCACCTTCTCTACATTTAACATATCTCTCGATATCGTCTCTAAATTGCAACAACTTAATATTATTTGGAGAGAGAAATTATAGAGCATACTCTAGTATTAGTGACAATGGTGTTAGACTTGTTAATTATTATTATTATTATTATTATTATTATTATTATTTTCTTTGATTTCTGGCGTTTACACATTTCTTTCCTGGTCCCGCCCAGGGACCTATGGTTAGAAATGGCATCATGACACTTTCCACTCACAAAAAATAAGTAAATAAATAAAAATAAAAATGAAAAAGCACACATATTTTACATAGATAAAGCCCTTCGTAAAGTGTGGGCTGTACTTGTCAGAACAATTTTTTGTATCTCCTTGAGACATGGACTTCCAGGAATCCCTTCAATTAGTCTACTGAAATCTTTTCCAACCAGTCCTAGGGCTCCAACTACAACAGGGATTGTTGATGTTCCCATATGCCACATTTTCGAGATTTCTATTTCAAGGTCCTTGAATTTTGACAGCTTTTTGAATATCTTCAAAGATACATTGCAGTCAGCAGGGACTGCCATATCAATAAGGAGGCACTTTTTTTGTTTGTGGTCTTTAATAACAATATCTGGCCGGTTGGCCTTGATTGTTCTGTCAGTGTGTATTGTGTAGTCCCATAGAATTGTAACAGGTCCTATCTCCGTAACCGTGTCTGGGTGGTGTTCATACCATTTTCTTTCAGTTTCCTTCCTGTAGAAGTTGCATTATTATTATTATTATTATTATTATTATTATTATTATTATTATTATCTTAATGTAGGAAAGCCAGAGTCTGTAACGTAGTATAATTATTATTAGTAGTAGTGATGATGATAGACTTGACATTTATTATTTTTCTTACTGCGTTTTGTTTTTGGCCTGTGTTGTATAAGTTGTCACCAACTCTAAATCAGAGACTTTAAAAGAGTTTTTTCCAATCAGAAAAAAATGCAAACAGATAAGGTGCCATGTAATCATATAGAAAAATATTTGTAATCGTGGTCAATCCATAAAGAGGAATCTACAAATGTGAGAAATACCGATGATTATATTATCATTATTATTTGAAAAGAAGAAAGCATATATTCTATACAAGAAGTCGTAGCGATGGGGTTAGAATTGTCATTATTATTATTATTATTATTATTATTATGAATGTCGATATCATTGGAGAAATGTTTGTTGAATGCTACATTTGATCGCATCATTGTTATGAACAGTTCTCTCTTATTTCCTCGATTGTTTTTAATATATTTTTTTAATCTCTGCTTTGATTGTTGAAGGCCAAAATTCACTTTTTCTATTTTCCTTCACGCCAAGTAAATAAAGATGAAGTTATTTGTTGGCAAGAGCAAATGTCATGAGATTTCGTCAGTTGGGACCAAAAGAGAAAATAATGAAGGATTATATCTATCTATCTATCTATCTATCTATCTATCTATCTATCTATATGAGTGTATCTGTCTATCTATCTGGATAAATAGATACATATATATATATATATATATATATATATATATTAACGAATTTAAATTTAGATAGATACAGATATATATATATATATATATATATATATATATACATAAATAGATACGTAGAATGAATCATATATATATATATATATATATAATCATATATTAATGAACATAAATTTATATAGTTAGATAGAGATACGTAGAAACACACATACACGCACACATAAATTGACGAATGATAGATAGATAGACAGGGAGATAGATACTTTGAAACACGCACACACACCCACACACATATATATATATATATTAACGATATATATATATATATATATATATATATATATATATATATATATATATATATTAGATAGAGATATCTTTGTTGATGTTTATCAGCGGAAATATATAATTCTTATGAGTCACCATTTTATGTTTCATCGAAATGGAAAGATTTATTTTCCAATACAGAACGGTTGATTTGTTAACACATGACTACCTATCTCTTGTAATTATGCAATTCTCTTGTTTAAATGCATATATATATATATATATATATATATATATATATATATATATATATATATATATATATAGGTAACTACACTCGTTTCGGAAAACCTTCAGTTTCTTGATTTGCTAATGGTCAAATCAATTTCGAAGGAAAACAAGGTTTTAAAAAAAGAAAGAACTAGGAACATGAACGTCTGTCGAAAATAATCGTACAGCATACAGGTCCAAAGCCCAAAGTAAAAAAAACCCAAACGGATCGTCAGGGAAAGCCAGCTCACCCTGACGAAACGCTTAGGTGAAACCTTTGTAGGTTTGTCTGGCTCTCTAGGTTTGACTATATATATATATATATATATATATATATATATATTACAATAAACGTGCAATCAATTTACAAATACATGAATTATTCACACAAAACTAATGCAAAGGTTAATGATTTAAATGGCAAGACATCCATCTTGCAAACGATTCAAATAGTACACAAAAACCTCTAAATCCGTTATGCATGAGTTGATCCTTGTTTATATAAATTTCTGCCGTATTAGTTGTTATTTTTACTACAAGCTTTCGTCTGTTCCTACAGACATCGTCAGGTATATAATAGATGTTGTTCTTGGTTTTTTCTCTTAGTAATAAGAGGACATCGAAAATATATGTGTATTGTATCCGAAATGCTATAAAAAATGAGTTATTGGTTTTTTTGAACACGCCAAAGCAACGCGTAGTTTGATTTTAAATGAACGAAAAATGTTTGCGTCTATACCAAATATGGTAATGAACAAATGTTTTTTACTGGTAAATTTTTTTACTGTCAAAATGGCATGAACTATATTGTTCAATAATTACAGTATTGTGGATTATTAACCAAAAGTCGCACATGTATCAGATATTTAAATTACAATAAACGTGCAATCAATTTACAAATACATGAATTATTCAACAAAACTAATGCAAAGGTTAATGATTTAAATGGCAAACATCCATCTTGCATTACGATTCAAATAGTACACAAAAACCTCTAAATCCGTTATGCAAGAGAAATCCTTGTTTATATAAATTTCTGCCGTATTAGTTGTTATTTTTACTACAACTTTCGTCTGTAGGAACAGACATCGTAGTAAAGGTAACAATATAATAAATGTTTTTCTTGGTTTTTCTAATTAAAAAGGTTTTAGTAATGAATCGTTTGAGGACATCGCCATTTAAATATACCTTTGCATTATTTTGTTTGAATCCGAAATGCTATTTTAAAAATGCACGTTATTGGTTTTAAATATCTGATACATGTGCGATTTTTGGTTAATAAACATTACTGTAATTATTGAACAATAAGTTATGCCACTTTTGACAGTAAAAAATACCAGTAAAAAATTTGTTCATTTTATATTTGGTATAGACGCAGACATTTTAAAAAATTCAAAATCAAACTCAACTTTGGCGCGTTCAAAAAAACCAATAACTCATTTTTAATAGCATTTCGGATACAATACACATATATTTTCGATGTCCTCTTATTACTAAGAGAAAAACCAAGAACAACATCTATTATATTGACGATGTCTGTAGGAACAGACGAAAGTTTGTAGTAAAAATAACAAAATACGGCAGAAATTTATATAAACAAGGATCAACTCATGCATAACGGATTTAGAGGTTTTGTGTACTATTTGAAAACCAAGATGGATGTCTCATTTAAATCATTAACATTTGCATTAGTTTTGTATGAATAATTCATGTATTTGTAAATTGATTGCACGTTTATTGTAATTTAAATATCTGATCCATGTGCGACTTTTGGTTAATAATTGCGACATTACTGTAATTATTGAACAATATAGTTCATGCCACTTTGACAGTAAAAAATTTACCAGTAAAAACATTTGTTCATTACCATATTTGGTATAGACGCAGACATTTTAAAAATTCAAAATCAAACTCAGCGTTGCTTTGGCGCGTTCAAAAACCAATAACTCATTTTTAATAGCATTTCGGATACAATACACATATATTTTCGATGTCCTCTTATTACTAAGAGAAAAACCAAGAACAACATCTTTTATATACCTGACGATGTCTGTAGGAACAGACGAAAGCTTGTAGTAAAAATAACAACTAATACGGCAGAAATTTATATAAACAAGGATCAACTCATGCATAACGGATTTAGAGGTTTTTGTGTACTATTTGAATCGTTTGCAAGATGGATGTCTTGCCATTTAAATCATTAACCTTTGCATTAGTTTTGTATGAATAATTCATGTATATATATATATATATATATATATATATATATATATATATATATATATATATATATGGGGGACCCAGTCTACCCTGTAATTTATCCATTGCTGGGGATACAATAGACATATTCGTACTAATGGTATTAGCACATAAGTGAATGTAATGAACAAACACCGAAACAAGTGTTAATAAAAACATCTTGATCACTTCGTTTTCTACGGCCTTGCAGGTTATTTGAAGCCAGGAAATATTTTATATTGTACGTATATATATATATATATATATATATATATATATATATATATATATATATATAGCTTGCTACTCGCTTTCGAGGACATCCGTCTGATCGAGGGCTATCCAATCATTATATTGCTTCCCTGATAACTCCAATCTTCAAAAAGTTAAATACGTCATTCGCTTGAATCCCGTTCATCTCTTATCTTTTCATCGATCCCCATATATCCCGTCTTTTTCTCAATTTCACACTCTGTAATCCCCTGCGTACTAGTGGCTTTCCCGCCTTACTTTTGGCGAAATTTTAAAAAAAACTAAAAGAATGAGAGCGTTACCACTTTCTTTGTATTTATTTTTTACTAAATATGGCGTATGTTTTCAATTATTCACTAAAATTAACCAGCGTTTCTGATATGTCATTTCTTCCATCACACATCGAAATTTAAAAAGGAATTATTCATTATTTTATCTGAGCTAATGGCAGGACTTCATATACCTGTGAATAAACTTACAAACTCACGACGGAACAAGAAGAATTTCTACATGAGAATTAAGGTTTGCAATATAATCGATCTTGACCTGGCATCACGACATGAAGCACTTTCTCACCTTTCTCTTTCTGTAAATGATTTCATAGCAACTGTTCTGATTAAGAGGTGCTTCCACGCTCCTCAAAACTTCCTGATCAGAGGTTTTGTTGTTGGATGTAGTTTATCGTCATACCCAGGAATATAGACGTATTGTGCTCTTTTTTTATAAACTGAAATGTTCATAAATTCCATCTTATAATCTTGTCCAAAACTGGAAACATTTTTCTGCACATATCGATAGAAAAGAGGACGTAATGGTAACTAATACAATAACCGGCTCACTTCATTCCCAGCAAGATTAGGGTCTGTAATTTAATTGCTCTTGACCTGGCATCATAACTTCAGGCACTTTCTCAACGACGTGACGTGCCCTTCCTGTCTTTTTCAATAAATGTTTTCATGGCAACTTTTTGACTACATGCATTTAAACCTGCTACTAGATTGGCAACTAGGTCTCACGCTCTTACTGTTGAACTTGTTAGATGCAACAGCCACATCTAACATTTTCTTTTCTCGTCCTTCTCGCCTGTGGAACACAATTCGAATTTCTTGCTTTCCAGCCACCTACAATCTTCAAATATTTAAATGCATTCTCAACTGCTATCTTCTGTCTTTCATGATTCCTGTTCGTTTACTGTCCTTTCCTCACTTCTTTTCTCTAGTCTACTCATTCTCTTTCACTCCTTTTAACTCCTTGCGTCTTGATTGGAGTAAAATGTGTTTGTTACGGGACCTTACCCATAATAACATAATGGACTATTCCATGCGCAATAAATACTGCGCCTCAAGAGGAAGCAGGGAGTTCAGTCCGAAGTCGGGCGACCGGCTGACCGGCTGGCCGGTTGAACTCTCTGCCTTCAGGCGGGGAGGAACCCGAACGAGGTTACGCCGAAGGGCGGAGTCTCTTTCGGGGAGGTAAACCGACCCTGAACCCGTTTATAAGGCGTTCAAAGGGCATATTTTTGGCCGAGTCCACGGGCTCGGAGATCCCACATTAAACCGGCCTTGTGTCACATGATGCCCTCGTGGAATTCAGTCGAGTCAGAGGCAGTCCGAAACAGAGTCGCGTTCAGACAATTACTACTAAACCTGATTGTTCGTACTAACACTTTCTATTTCTCTGTATATATTCCTGTTTGTAATATATCTGTGTTATTCCATATCCGTGTTCGAGTTCTTCTTTATTGGTTCTACCTTGGACTATCACAGTGGTACAAGGAACCGGACCATAACAGTGTTTGAAGTAGAAAAGAATATTTTATGTTTAATGATTAGGTTTCCGTGAATTAATTCCTTTAGCAGGTGAAACTTAAGTCTACGACTATTCGCTGGTTGTAAACAAGGAATATGATGCGAAATCTGACGATATGAATTTAGATTTGGACCTTACCTGACTTTAAGGCTTCCGCAAAGACGAATTCATTTGTGCCACGAAAGAAAATCTCTAAGGATATAACATCCGAATTAAAATTGGAACATTTATTTCAGAAAATAAAACAGATTATACATTTGGAAAAAAAGTATAGACAATCTTAAGCAATGGAGGTGTAAAACTCATTCGTGTCCGTCATGGTCAGTTAATATCCAGAAGTGGATAATAATGTGTGGTAGCTGGTATTACTTGTCAATTTTCTTAGCTAAAGTTCACACAGTGAGACACTGAATGTTCCTTAAGTAGTGATTGAACTGCGTGACGTGAATTTAAAAAGCAATGTGGTATGAAGTGGCGTTATATACTCTTCATTGGAAGGTGAGGGTTGTTGTTCTCATTTCCTTCTGGCTGGTGCTTGCTGGCCATTTTAGTTCAATCCACTTCTTCTGTCGCGAAATGTTATTTGGATTCAATAAAATTTATCTTTTTTATATCTCTTAGGCAGATTATTAACTGCTTTTATCTGTCTCTTGTGCCTTCTATATGTCCTGTGAGTGTCAAATTCTCCAAGCCCCGTTTCCTCATTATGTGTCCTCGATATTTCAAGTATCTCTTATTGATTCTCGTTAAAAGTGTCCCTTTTGTTTCTCTTTTCCCGGAAACTTCGTAATGAATCACATGTTCAGTCCATGGTATTCTCGGCATCAATCT
Organism: Acanthosepion pharaonis; assembly: GCA_903632075.3. NCBI lineage: Eukaryota > Metazoa > Mollusca > Cephalopoda > Sepiida > Sepiidae > Acanthosepion > Acanthosepion pharaonis. Next base: position 216,872 of record CAHIKZ030001166.1, read on the forward strand.
TTCCAACCATAATTCTTTTGCTTCATCTTCCTCATCAGTAAGAAGATTTCCCAGCAATCACTGCAATACCGGGAGGCGTATGACACTCTATCTTTCTTGTTTCTTACAAAATTTTCTTATTTATGAAAAATTTGATTAGTGAATTAAAATTTGTATGTTTCATTTTATTTTCTAAACAGATAATTTTGGGCCTATTTTGAAACCAAGAATGTTATTTCATTTTGCTGCCCATTCGTCCTTGAGTTTTGAATCCGCCATTTTTTAAAAGTTTATGACATAAAAATAAAGGCGTATGATTGGCTATAGTTATAAAAATATAAGAAAGAACATGCATTATCAATGTCTTTCATCCGGCATACCTATTGTCTACTGTTTTCATTAAGTTCACAATTCACCGTTATTATACAGGCTTTTGTTCGGATTCTATATTTAAAATGACAATGTTGAATGGCGGAGGCCTATTGTAAGCATTATTCTCATCCACCAACAAGGCGTGAGTCGGTAAATAAATAATATTTTCTTTTTTGCTACTTGAGTTTAGGGGAGAAAGCACATATAGCAGAACATGAAGCAAATCAAAAACTTCCTTGTTTTGTGTTTTTCGATTTTGAAAAATGCAATGGTTAAAAAGAGGATCGTGAGACTTTTTGGACACGCAATATGAAAAGTAATGAAGGGAAAAAAACGAGGTAAAGGTTTCTCCTAGAGAATATATATTTTTTCGGACGAAATGAAAGACCTTGACTGAAAAAAAAAAGATTGCATGTAATAAATAGAATTCCGAAGCAAATGGACGCGTGTCTTTTGTGATCTTATTTTAAAGGTCGATTTGAATTCGTTCATTTTGCTTTTAAAGATGTCTTGGAAATGTCGACGTTGGTTAATCAGCTGTTGCCGTAATGTAGTTCTTTGTTCAATCCTTGGATCATACAGTGAAATAATATATTCTGGTTCAGAACGGACAAGAAAGAAACGATATTAGAGGGAAAAAATAACACAATAATCAACGCATATAGAATTTCAGATATCTTGAAAATAGCCATAGGGTACTTGGCCTAAATACCGTCTGTTTAATAGAAACTACTAATCAAGAGATGGATCAATGATTCGAACAAGTTAAACTATATTGATTCGGATTCTTTCTACAATCAAGAGAAGAAACAATTTTACATGACCTACGAGAACATTTTACAAAAAGACTCTTTCATTTTTTGTTTCGTTGATCTCAAATATTTATCCATAAATTATTACACAAGTTTCAATATTTTTGTGTTTGTCTGCTTGAAATACGTAAGTTAAATTCGTCCATCTCTTCATTTGCAAATAAAGGGCGCAGCAGAAATACCTCCAACATTTTAAACTGTCGCAGATGTGGTGCTAGTGAACTTAGACATGCGACAATGGTGTCTACATCTAGCAAATTTAAATACGATCAGTTGTATTAAGCTGGACTGGTGCATACCGCACGTTTGCTGTTGAACCGTTTTTTTTTTTAAAATTGGCGAAGCATATTATTTTCGTTTCATGTTACGTCGGAATGATGCTGTTGCGGATAGAAAATCAATACTGCTATGGGTTGAAGATTTTATGGTCACAGTTTCAGCACTTGAAAGAAAGTTATCTGGAAAAACTTGAATGGCTCGAAATCGTTTTCAACAGTGTATGGCGAATAGAGGCCACATTTTTGTTTCTAATTTTCAACATAAAAATACTGCAAACTGTAGACTTATTTTTAGATAGCTGTGAAATCACTTTGTTAAAAGCTTTTTCCTTGGTCTTGTCAATCTTTGAAATATGGGAAGTAATTCTACCCTAAATTGTATTGCATATAAATTCCGATTCCCAATTGTTGCCGTTCATCGAGAGTTATCCTCACGGCCATTCGAATGGAATGAGATGCAGCGATGAGATTAAAATGAGTGCCCCACATGTAAATTGTTCAGTTCTCTCGGCATTTTCACTTTTGGGGACGCTTCAGGTGCAAAGTAATAATTATAAAACTCCTTCTTACGCTACTGTTACTACAGGTTAATTGACACGAAATATACAAACTTACTTTCTGTAGCTTGTTATTAATCATTTGTCTTGGATTTGGATACCCTATATAAACTGTTGCATGATACTTGATAGGATGATTAGCACCGCCAAATCTTATCACTCCAAATAAAACATCCCTCATGATACCTTGACAATATATTGGGTCATTGGATACAAAAACGAAATATTCACGTAGATGTAACGCATCCATTAAAAAAAAAAAACTTTTTTGTGTAACATTTTTTTCTGTCATCAGAAGAGTATAAAAGAAAGAAATGAAGTATTGCTGCAATATTTGCGATGGCGCTGCACATTTCTCACCTTCCTGTCTCGACAGAGTACAGTAATATTTACACAGCTTTCTGGCTGATGAATTGTTTTCCACCCTACAACACCTTTTGTCGCAGGCGAAAACGTCGCAAGCGTCTCGTCATTCTATTGCCATTTCTATGTCAAATGTTCAGATCAGCTACATTCCTTAATCACATCAGTTCAGACCTTTACGACTAAGACATACCATGCATTGTATATAGGATCAAAGAACCCTCATTCTCTTCGTATTCCACTGGTAAGAAGGAAGTTCCATGCGGAAATCCCCCAAGCGTCCTGCTTTATGGAACAGACTGCTGAGGGGGACCAGTACAATGTCAACTTTTGCAAATCTTTTTTCAACCGTTACTGATCGTCATAAATTGCACTTATTACCTCCTCTTTCTACGACCATATAATATCTTAATTTATTAATCATCTACCTTGCGTGGCTTTTCGACTTTGGGTTGGGCGACCAATAAAGTAGAAACAATATTAGAATAAGCGCTCTGTAAGTACTGGAATCTACAAATGACAGCAGAATTTGAATTGGTTATTATTTTAAACATGACTAATTCCATAGTTATTCATAATTTATTCATTTTTTTTAATTATATTATTTCTTGCGTCGTTGATAAATTAATAGTAAATTGGTATTTTTCAAATTTTAAAACACTCCAAAGTTATGTTTTATGTATAGTGATTCATCTTGTAACCTCAACTATCGAAATCGTTAAAGGTCGTGACATTATTTGACTATAAATTCACTAAGATTCCCGATGA
>CAHIKZ030001166.1:225000-320000 GCA_903632075.3 Acanthosepion pharaonis
AAAGATCCTTTCTAAAGTCAAGACTAATTAGCAGCGGGCTGTTTGACAAAGTCAGGTGAGAGAAAGAAAAAAAGATTGTCATTTTGCGTACGTGCAAAAAGGGCAAAATTGGATTTTGTTTTTTAAACAAGAACGATGTAACCACGCCCGCAAACAGAGGGGAGAGGATGTTCGATCAATAACAATTGGTCGAATACGATCACGTGACCTGCGGAAGAAAAGGGAAAGAAATGTTTGATCAATAACAATTGGTCGAATACGATCACGTGACCTGCGGAAGAAAAGGAAAGAAATGCTCGATCGGGAACGATTGGTTGGAAAGCGGTCACCTGACATACGAGAGACTAAGAGAGATGGATGTGCGCCGCCCACCAAGGGTACTGCGAGGAAGTAGGGGCGAAAACAATAGCGATAATGGAGAAGACAGAATTAATGCAGTTTTGGAATTATCGAGAAAAAACCCTGACGCCGACAGACCCACCCCAGTTTGTTGCGGCGTCAATATAAGCAGGACCCCAGTCGACAGAAATCAGTTGAGTTGGAGTTGCAGTTGAGAGTTGGACCGCGGGCAGGGATAGAGCCTGAACGCGGCCATCAGGCCCGATTCACTCGCCCCTTTGCGGGCAGAAGAATCCTCAGACAAGAAATCCTTCCAGACCAAGTTGAAACAGGAAAACTACCAGCCCAAGCAGACGAAGAAGAAGAAATACAACTTAAGTCGGAGAGAAGAATCAACTGCGAATGATCGATAGAAATTAGCCCCAGTGTCGAACTGAACCACACTCCGACATACATACATGATTCTAGAAAGTAGGTAATTCGACATTTTTCTATTGTGTGATAGAAGCTTGGTGCCATAGTCCACAGAGCGGGTCGGGAAATGAGAACACTTTGTTTTTATGTAACGGACTTTAAGATATAAAAGGTTGTTACCCTTTTTATCAGCAATTTTGTTTGGTGTCGTGAGTTTTTATTTTATTTGTGTTTTGCCACCCCCGTCGGACTCAACTTGTATCGGCCCCGATCCCTGCTGGTCCCGTCTGTCTAAGATCTAAACACAGCGTGGGTAGACAGACCGGAGATCGGTATAGTTGCTTTAGTGACCAGGTATTGGAAGCGAGTCGGGAAAGGCGAGGCTGGTGATCATCTGACCAAAGGGTTGGAGCGGCACGCTTGGACCCAGGAGGAGCGACCAGGAGGAGCGACGTCACCGTTGGCGCCGTAACCAAAGGATCCGACACTGGGCCAGGTGTGTAACCGTCACAAGTGGTGCCGTGACCAGGATCAACCCTGAGACAGCCACGTCACATATGGTGCCGTGGTGACCGAGGATTTCAACCTGAGAAGACCACGATCGACCGCCGTTGCTGAAAGTTCAAGCAGAAATCAGAACGACCCGGGACCAAAGGAAAAGAAGGAACAGAATCGTCTGTAAGGTAGGACACCTTGTTTTGTTTCCCAACCTCGATTGTTGCTATATAGACTGTCTTTCTCTGTAGACATGTCAGATTATGATTCGGATAGAGCAGTGGGGGGTGAAGAAGAAGTAGGGCGAGGGTTGTCAGTGGATTTTAGGAGGCTGCTGGGTGGACCGAGGGTCCCAGTATTTGATGGCAGCGGGAAGGAGTTTAAGAACTGGCTGGCAATCCTCGAAAAGAGCCGAACCATCTACGAGCTCTCGGACCAAGAAACCCTGTACCTGGCATACGATGCCACAAAGGGAAAAGCGTCTGAGTTCGTAAGGGGGCTCGTGGAGAACCAACCCCGCTTGGCTTGGGAAGAAATAGAAAGACAACTGACCAAAGAATTCGCCGACGAAGGTACGGCCATAGAGGCCATGAGGGCCCTTTTAGAACTGACACAGCTACGGGATGAAACCCCGGGAGAATTAGGGGCCCGAGCGGGGAAGCTATCGTCATTGGCATTCCCCGAAGTGGTCAGGGATAATGCGGTTATGCAGGCTCAACTGGCGGGCCTGTATGTAGAGGCGCTGAGCGACGAGCGTGTTCGTCACGACGTATTGAAAGAAGGACCGCTCGGACTGTCGGCAGCGGTGGAGCTGGCCAGGGAGAGCCAGGGGGTGTGGGATAAAGTGAAGAGGTGTGGGAAGAAGCAGATACCAAGTCAAGAGGCTGGAAGAAGGGGGGTAGGCGGAAGAACCCCCGTGTGGAATCAGAGGGTTAAGGAAGAGGTGGATCGGGCAGAATTATGGGAGGAGGACCCCAAGAGAAGGGCATGGTCGACCAGGCATGGCTTTTATAAGCCCACGCCGGGTCGATACGGGCTGGTCTGCTGGACCTGTGGGTACGAGGACCACAGGGCGGCGGAATGTCCGACGAAGTGGGGGTTGCCCCCAGACTTCGATCGTGACAGGTGCACCAGGTGTGGTAAGAAAGGACACCTGGCCAAGTGGTGCGGGCTGAGGAAGGGTGCCCCACCAATATTAACAAGGAAGGCCGAGCCCAAGAAAAGCCAGCGGGCCACCCCAGAATTAAGAGGAGGGTGGCCCAGTTAAAAGAAGAGAAATAAAAGCTTGGACCAGTGAACGGGTGAACTGCTTGAATAGAGGACGGGTTCCCCGAGGATAGACACAAGGCCAACCCAGTTAAAAGGGAAAGAGCAAAATGTTGGACATGTGGTCGGGCGGGCCACTTTGCGGCAAGCTGTCCAGCAAGAAGGTGCTGGTTTTGCAGGAGGCCAGGACACCTGAAAAAAGAAACTGTATTCTTAGAGACGGCCATGGGAGACCGGGAGAGGTCCGGCCGGGGTCGCCCAGGTGCAGGGGGCGCAGAACTCCACCTCAAAAAAAACGAAGATGAATTATTACTGCCGGCGCCTATGGCTGGGTTAACCCAAGGGTGGGGACCCAGGAAGAAGAAAGCTCAGGTGTTCTCTTCGCTAACGCAAAGAGAGAACTATCCTGTAGAGCAGAGATAGGTGGTAGAGAGATGAGGGGGCTTTGGTGGACACAGGAGCATCTGTGTCATTGATGAGAGGAAACATACAGGCGGGGTGAAACGGAAGAGAAGGTTACGGGAAGCGGACATAGAGGTCACGCAAGCAGATGGAGCCCCCCTGGAGATAAAAGGGATGGTGAGGCTCCCGGTAAGGATTGGGAAAGTGAAAAGCACCCAAAATTTTTACGTAACCCCCGACCTGTGTACGGAGGCAATCTTGGGAGAAGATTGGCTCCGGAGCCAGAGGGCCCAGATAGAGTTTAATCCTACTGTGTTGGTGGTGAACGGCGAGAGAACGCCATTGGGATGCCCACCAGAGGAAGAGATAACCATAGTGGTGGAGGAAGATGTAAAGTTACCTCCTAGGACCGCAGTGTCGGGAAAGGGTAGGCTAATGTCAGAAAAAAAGGTACGGAGAGGACCTCTGCAGTTGGTCCCTGTAGAAGGAAAGGGCCTAGTAGATAACGAGGTAACCCTATGCGAAACGGTAGTGGAGGCAGCCGAGTTGGTGCCCATTATGATGGTGAACCAGGCCCAAAAGACTATCAAGGTTAGGAGAGGGAGAAGATAGGAGAGCGCTTCCCCTACGAACCCCTGAATCGGGTGAGATTCGAGGAGGAACGAAGGAAGCTAGTAGAGCAAACAAAAGGAATCTTAGATGAGGATATATTAGCACCGGATGAATTTAGAACCAGAGTGGGGGGGTCTGTTAAGGAACAATCGAGATGTGGTGGCCCAGTCAGACAAGGAGCTGGGTCAGACCCACACAGTCGAAATGAAAATCGACACCGGAGACCACCCCCTGTGAAATTAAAACCCTACCGAACACCTATACATAAAAGACCCTTGTAGAAGAGGCAGTAGAGGAAATGTTGGAAGCTGGGATGATCGAAAGATCGATCTCTCCTTGGAGCTTCCCAATAGTAATAGTAGGTAAGAAAGATGGCGGCCACCGTTTCTGTGTAGATTTTAGAAAGCTGAATTCTATATCGAAGCCGTTGGCGGTGCCATTGCCATTGATAGACGACATTTTGGCATTATTAGGGAAGGCAAAGTACTTCTCTACGTTGGACTTGAGGTCCGGGTATTGGCAGGTAGCCCTGGATGAGGCTGACAAGGAGAAGGCCGCATTCGCGTGTCACCTGGGACTGTTTCACTTCAGAGTGATGCCATTCGGTTTAGCTAATGCCCAGGAGTCTTCCAACAGCTAATGTCAATAGTGTTAGGAGGATACGAGAGCTTTGCCATGGCGTATTTGGACGATATCTTGATATTTTCGGAGACAGTGGAACAACACTTTTTTTTTCATTTAAGACAGGTGTTGGGAAGGTTGAGGAAACACGGATTAAAATTGAAATTGTCAAAGTGTCAGTTTCTGAGGGAAGAAACTAGGTATTTAGGCTTCGTCATAAACGGAGACGGTATTAAACCCGACATGGATAAGGTAAAGGTCATAAGGGAAATGCCAGAGCCTAAGACAGTGAGGCAGGTAAGAGGTTTTATAGGAGCTATAGGCTACTACCGGCGCTTCGTCCCGGCATTTTCAAGAATTGCCATACCGCTAGTGGCCCTGACGAAGAAATACGCTAGGTTCAAGTGGACAGAGGACTGTCAACGAGCATTTGATTCGCTAAAGGAACAGTTGACGACCGTTCCACTGCTGCTGACGTATCCAGACCTCAACAAGCCCATGATATTATACACGGATGCCAGTGAGCAGTGTGTGGGGCAGTACTTACCCAGCCGTGTCCTGATAAGGAAGGACCAGTGCCAGGCATACCAGAGGAAAGTACCGATATACTTCCTCTCCCATAAGCTCTCAGAGACACAACAGAGGTGGCCAGTAATAGAGAGGGAAGCATATGCTATCATGTATGCTCTCCAAAAACTGGACTACTATTTAAATGGTGCGGTCTTCACTATAAAGACAGACCACAAGCCTCTGCAGTACCTATTGCAGGCAGAGTGGACAAATAATAAGAAAATTCAACAGTGGGCACTTAAGTTAAGTGGCTACCACTGTAAGATAGAATATTTGGCAGGAAAGGAAAACACGTGCGCAGATTTACTCTCAAGAATACCGAAACAACTGGAAGAAAAGATCTGTAAAAAGGGTAGAACAGGGAGTAGATGATAAAGCCTATAGAATAGGAGTAATTAACTCTAATAAGCTAAAAGATCGCCCTATATTAGAATCGGACGAAGAAGGGACGCCCAGATAATAACCGATCCTTACTGGACAGAAGGAATTGAAAAGGAGCAAGCAGACAGTGAAATAGCTGCTCTGAGAGAGAAGGTGAAGTCAGGAGAGACCACCAAGTATGCCATAATAGAGGAAAGGCTGTATTATCTCTCAGGAAGGGATGAAGAAGTCAAACCCAAGTTGTATGTGCCCAAAAGTTTAAGACCAGAGATATTGGAACAGTGCCACGAAAGGTTGGGTCACATGGGGAATTGATAGGACATGTGATCTCATAGGAAGAAAGTACTATTGGCCCAAACTGTACGGGGAAGTCACTAACTATGTTCGAAGTTGTGTAGTGTGCCAGTCGCAGAGCAGAAGGCAGGAAATGGCACCCTTGGAGGAAACAGACGTACCAAACTTGCCCTTCGAGAAAGTGAGTATGGATGTATCAGGACCATATGGGGAAACTGCACAAGGAAACAACTATATAGTGAGTTTTGTCGATTGGCTAACAAATTGGCCTGAAGCATTTGCAGTACCAGACAAGAAGGCCAGAACTGTGGCCGGGTTGATAATAAGTGAAATCTTCCCTAGGTATGGTGCCCCTGTGCAATTGGTAACAGATAATGGCACGGAGAATGTGAACAGCATCATGAGAGAAGTTTTGACAGGTTTGAATGTAGAGCACATAAAACATCCCCATATCACCCCCAGGGAAATGCTAAAGTGGAAAGGTTTCATAGAACCTTGGGAGATGTATTGGCCAAGTTGGTCAGAGAAAACATTGGAAATTGGGACTTGTATTTGACGCAGGCTCTGGCGGCCGTGAGGTTTACGATAAACGAAACCTCCAGATTTTCTCCTTATTTTTTTGTTGTTTGGCAGAGACGTGGTCCTGCCTGTAGATAACCTACTGAAGCCCCGAAGAAGGTATATGGGGAGAAGATCATCATCAACTATTGCTGGAACAGCAACATAAGATATTCGTACAGGCCAGAAGAAGAATAAAGAGGGCCCAGAAGAAAAAGAAATGAGAGGGTGAATGCTGAAAGAAAGGTGGTAGAATTGAAGGTTGGAGACCCTGTCTACTATAAAATCCACCAGAGAGAAGGAAAACTGGACCAGAGATGGGAACCGTACTACCGGATAGTGGAGCAGACGGGCCCAGTATCATATGTAATATGGGAGCAAGTGGCAGGACGAGCGAGGAGAGTTCATGCCAATGATCTGAAGAAGGCTGAAATAGCTAACCTGGAAATGAGCGAGCCGGGGCCTAAGAAGACAAGGAAAAGGAAGGTAACTCTGGTTGAACCGGAAGAAATGGAAACGGAAGAAGACTCCGAGGAAGATGAGGAGATAGGCCGACGTGGCCAGATAAACGAAGCAGTCCGAGTGACAGAGTTGGAACCCTCAGCGGGGATTAGCGATGTTCAGTCGTCGACTGAATCAGTGCAGAGAAGACCCCGTGAGATCGCCATCACACCCCCATGTCCGAAGGAAAGGAAGAAAAAGACGAAGAGGTCCAATCAAGCAGTCGAAGGCTCTAAAAGGAGGCACCCTGAACAAGACGAAGGGTCCAGCGAGTGGGAGGAGGAGGATCAAATACCCCTTTCCCAGCTTAAGGAAAGGATAAAGAACAGGAGAAGTTTACACATAGAGTCGAGATGTATCGAAGACATTCAAGGCGAAGACTCTAAACAGGAAGAAGAATCAGGGGATGAAGAAGAGGACAAAAGAACCTCCTGGACGAGAATTAACCGCAGCAAGAAGGTTAGAGGTTGAACAGGAATCACCTCAGAAGATGAGATCAGGGAGGAGAAGAACCCCAAATCTCAGTAGAACAAAAGGGCTGTGCAGAATAGGAGCATTTAGTGTCGACAGATAGCGACACTGGCTCATCCAAAATCCTATTGGCTGACTATGGTAGATGTGAGTGGAGGGAATGGAGTCGCGGGCTGCACCTCACGAGGGACGGAAGAAGATCATTGGCATTGTTGATTGATCACCAGTGGTGTCATGAAGTACGACCTTTAGAGTGGGCGCCACGCACACCTGACCGGACCATTCTGTCTGCTAGAGGTTAGTTAGGGGAGGAAGAGCCGAACTAAGAAAAAAGTTATGAAATGATTGAGTGATGAGTCGAGCGAGACTAAGTGATTGTGAAGAATAACAACAAGAGAATTTGTTACCTTTCAGGAATGATCAAGATGAAAGGGTTGGTGATGACGATGATGGTGATAGCCACGCTGGTGGTGACGATGGCGGAAGCCGGGAAACGCAGCCGAAACACCATTTTAAAAAACGAGCCAAGTAATAATAACCAGGTCTAAGTGGTTGGTCACATTCGTGATAGATTTGAACCCGTATGAGTCGCTATTAGATAAGTTAGAAACGAGCTGACGCAGCTGGATGCAGCCCGATTGAAAGTAGGACAAGATTATCCCAAGCACAAAGGGTATCTTAGTTTATTGCACTCCCTAGAATCAGAAGCCACTATGATAGAGGCTCAATGGAAAGACATGTAAAACTACCTGCAGGGAATAGAGTTACTGCAGACGCGGGAACGGAGATCCGTACTTCCGATTGTGGGAAAGGCATTGAGTGTCTTGTTTGGAACAGTAACTGAAGATGACGTTAAATTCATAAGAAGGAAACTGGGACAAGTGGAAGTAAACCAGAGGACGCTTGCCCAGGTGGCAGAGAGAGTGTGACGATATTAAATGTGACAAGGTTAGAAGTATCCAAAAAATAGAGCCAGAATCAATTGGTTAATAGACAACCTGGCGAAATTGAGACAAGAGGTAATTAATGATACAGAAACTGTAATGGTTGAATTACAGGAAATAAGCGGATTCATGCAAAAATATTTCCAGCTAATGACGATTACGAATAAAGTACGACAAACTAGTCAGTCGTTGACGACCTTGCTGGAACACGTGAGAGCACAATTAGACATGCTGTCATTAGGACACCTCTCCCCAAGTATAGTAAATCCGGGTCACCTAAAGGAAGCACTACTTGGCATACAGACCGAATTACCCCGCCATTTAAGGCTACCAGTGGACCCCACTAAAGAATTGTGGAAGTACTATAACGCCCTTGGATGTGTGACCTTGTTAGAAAATAGGCGATTATTGGTAGTGATATCTGTCCCGTTACTAGATAGTGATAGTATATTCGAGATATACCAGGTTATAAACTTACCCATTCCCTACCCCAGAAGAGATCAAGGTTTGGGAATGATAGCAAGGTACAAGGTGGAAGCAGACTACATAGCATTAAATTCGGGGAGGACGAAATTCATGTTGCTATCAGCTGAAGAGGCTAGAAGGTGTAGAGATGATACCCTGGGGACTTGTACCTCGTTGAGCCCTATCTATAAAACTGGTAACCGCAGACTGTGCATATTAGAATTGTTTGAAGGAGAGGGAAGGAATCAAAAGAATCTGCCAAGTAGAGGTATTAACAAACTCGGCATTACCACAAGCTATCAGTGTTTCAGACGGGGTGTGGGCAGTAGCCACACAGAAACATATCAGCCTGTCTAGGGTATGTGGGGAGAGTCCCAAGGACATTAAGAATAAGGCCACCGTTATCCCTGGTGACGCTACCCATGGGATGTTCGGCGGTTGGGGTGTCCATCTCCTTGCCCCCTATTACCAGATGGAAGAAAGGTATGAAGAAAAAGATTCACTCATAGAGATGATTGGTAGAGGCTTAGTCAATTGTACAGAATTATGGGAGCCGATAGTGAAGAGATTCTCTAATGTCACCTTAAATAAGATGCCAGTATTAATGAAGCCAATAGAAAAGATCGATATGGATCACTTAAGGGATAAGTTAAGTGCGTTGGGAGACGAAGGTGTAGCTTGGGATGACGATGAGCAGATCGCGATAAGTTGGTCAATAGTAATGGGTACATTCCTAGTTATAGCCATCAGGGGTGTAATAATATGGAAGATTAAGAGTAAGAGAAGATTAGCGAACGACAGTCTAGTGAGCATGCAACAACTCGAGAGGAGATGCCGAGCAGTGTTCCTTACTCAGACAGGACTGGCGAAGAAATTGCTGGAAGACCAATGGAGGAGGCTGGCGTGAGACCACCACGTGCGGCGGAAAAACCTCCCACAGCAGAGAGGAAAACATTGACCAAGAAGAACAAACCCTAATGAACACATCTGCACCTACAGACACACGCACACATTTCATTGCATGTAGAACAGAAGAAAATGAAAAGAACATTTCATTGCATGTAGAACAGAAGAAAATGAAAAGAACATTTCATTGCATGTAGAACAAAAGAAAATGAAAAGAACATTTCATTGCATGTGGAACAGAAGAAAATGAAAAGAACATTTCATTGCATGTAGAACAAAAGAAAATGAAAAGAACATTTCATTGCATGTAGAACAGAAGAAAATGAAAAGAACATTACATTGCCTGTAGAACAAAAAGAAAATGAAAAGAACATTTCATTGCATGTAGAACAAAAAAAAAAATGAAAAGAACATTTCATTGCATGTAGAACAAAAGAAAATGGAAAGAACATTACCCTTGCATGTTAGAAAGTAGAATAGAATTGCATGAGACAAATGCATGGTGCATGTTAAATGATGTAATTGGGTTTAGGTGTCATTTACGGGTAAATGACAAATCGGTTAGGGGAGGATTGTGGCACCTTGCATTATTAGAAATATTCATAGAAATATGATTTAATTTTTTCTTACTCAGTTTATTAAACAGGTTGTTAATTTTTTTTAAAAACGGAAAATAACTGAGTTGAAAATAATTCACTAAGAGTGTACTAGACGATCCTAAGGAAAGAAGAAGAAAAGAAAGAAAAAAAGGAAGGAAGGAAGAAAAAGAAAGAAAGAGAAATGTATGACGCATGACCCAATTGAGGGTGGAGATAGGAGTCAGAAAGAGATTTAGGTCAGCGTCTTGGCCGATTTTCGAAAGTCATTTTGATAAGAATGTCGGTCGGAGCACTTGGCCTACTTTTGCGTGGAAAGACTCATTGGACAAAGGGAAATTTCTTTGTAGAACAATAGAAACGAAATTTTCTTTGGGTTGAGGGGAGTGACCGGTGGAACGATATACAGATATCCTGTTAAGAATTGGACACCCACGTTAATAAAGTGGAGACATTTTCAAAGTGGATAATTAAGATTTTCGACTATCAGGTAAAACAAAGAGGTAAAAAAGAAGGAACAATTGCTTTTGGCTCACAGAGGGCGCCAAGAAGGCGGAAAAGATCCTTTCTAAAGTCAAGACTAATTAGCAGCGGGCTGTTTGACAAAGTCCAGGTGAGAGAAAGCCAAAGATTGTCATTTTGCGTACGTGCAAAAAGGGCAAAATTGATTTTGTTTTTTTAAACAAGAACGATGTAACCACGCCCGCAAACAGAGGGGAGAGGATGTTCGATCAATAACAATTGGTCGAATACGATCACGTGACCTGCGGAAGAAAAGGGAAAGAAATGTTTGATCAATAACAATTGGTCGAATACGATCACGTGACCTGCGGAAGAAAAGGGAAAGAAATGCTCGATCGGGAACGATTGGTTGGAAAGCGGTCACCTGACATACGAGAGACTAAGAGAGATGGATGTGCGCCGCCCCACCAAAGGTACTGCGAGGAAGTAGGGGCGAAAACAATAGCGATAATGGAGAAGACAGAATTAATGCAGTTTTTGGAATTATCGAGAAAACCCTGACGCCGACAGACCCACCCCAGTTTGTTGCGGCGTCAATATAAGCAGGACCCCAGTCGACAGAAATCAGTTGAGTTGGAGTTGCAGTTGAGAGTTGGACCGCGGGCAGGGATAGAGCCTGAACGCGGCCATCAGGCCCGATTCACTCGCCCCTTTGCGGGCAGAAGAATCCTCAGACAAGAAATCCTTCCAGACCAAGTTGAAACAGGAAAACTACCAGCCCAAGCAGACGAAGAAGAAGAAATACAACTTAAGTCGGAGAGAAGAATCAACTGCGAATGATCGATAGAAATTAGCCCCAGTGTCGAACTGAACCACACTCCGACATACATACATGATTCTAGAAAGTAGGTAATTCGACATTTTTCTATTGTGTGATAGAAGCTTGGTGCCATAGTCCACAGAGCGGGTCGGGAAATGAGAACACTTTTGTTTTTATGTAACGGACTTTAAGATATAAAAGGTTGTTACCCTTTTTATCAGCAATTTTGTTTGGTGTCGTGAGTTTTATTTTATTTGTGTTTTGCCACCCCGTCGGACTCAACTTGTATCGGCCCCGATCCCTGCTGGTCCCGTCTGTCTAAGATCTAAACACAGCGTGGGTAGACAGACCGGAGATCGGTATAGTTGCTTTAGTGACCAGGTATTGGAAGCGAGTCGGGAAAGGCGAGGCTGGTGATCATCTGACCAAAGGGTTGGAGCGGCACGCTTGGACCCAGGAGGAGCGACCAGGAGGAGCGACGTCACCGTTGGCGCCGTAACCAAAGGATCCGACACTGGGCCAGGTGTGTAACCGTCACACTACTTTATGAATACAAATTAGATAAGTAACCCAGTCTTTGGGTTAAAATAACACTGTAGTTTGAGGAATTAATTTCTGTAGGCTGTAATGTCGTTGTTTGGTAGAGTGCATCGTCATTTACAGCAGATCGCAAATTCTTCGGCAGATATACAAAACAGCGCCAATTTCGTATTGAAATAAAACAAGAAAGGGTTTTTTTTTATTTACTGCGTTGAATCACGTAATGTAGCTTAATACTGGCGTACGATTATTGAAAATTATTCTATAATTTCTTTATAATAAGGCAGAGACGGCTGACATTTTAGAAAAATTTACTAATGTTACCTTCCAAAAATGTTATTCACATCAATATGTTCGTATTAAATTTGTATTTGACAAAATCAAGTTTGTAAAACAACACCCCTCATGTTATCTGATATATTAATTGGAAGGTATTCTTGGAAGTTTTCAGCATTGCACTGTCGATATGGATGACTTCCACGCGGATTGTTTCCTTTAAATCACCAAATTTACGGATATCATGGTCATACGTAGGTGACGAGGTTCCTTACAAAAATACTCACGCATGGACAAATCAGAGGCCAAGGTGTGTTGGCAAACCTGAAAATGAGGCGGTTACCGACGAGAGGGTGAAGAAAGTCCATTAATGGCTGTGTGTGCCTTCGCAACATTCTGCAGAAAACTGACAAGTCGGATAGGAATATATTTTCAACCTAATTCAGCCACAAAGAAATTGTTTATCATCTGGGCGTAACGCTCGGAGTTCACATTAAAATCATTTCCATTATGGTCTTCAAAAAAGTAAGGACCCATGACACCAGCTTTTCCAGTAGTACACTAAACAGTTGCTTTTGGGATGTGCAGTGGTCTTTCGTGCAGTTATCTCGGCTTTTCAAGAGCCCAATTATGACAGTTGTGTTCATTCAACAGAAAACTGAGATTAAAATGAGCTACATTATTCATTAACAAAATGAGATATTTATTTGACTAAAAAAATTGCTTCCATCTGCCGTGCGAAGTTAAGCCTCTGTGGATAGTACCCTGGATTCAACTGTAGTCCAATGACCAATTTTTAGGGGTGGAAATGCAGTTCTTCTTGCAAAATACGCCTTACCCAACGATTATCTAAGCTAGGTTCGGTACCATGCCTCCGATCAGATTATTTGACGCATTTCACATTTTCTGATGTACGTACCATTCGTGGGGCTCATATGGTTCTGCTATTCATTAGTGTACCCTGCGAACGAAGTGTTTGGATCCAACGTAAAATTGTATTACAAGTGGAAACAATTTGATTTAGGTGAATGTTGAATCAGCGGCGAAACTCAGGTGGAACTGATGTGACAGTCTAGTTATTCTTCGCGAAACTGTCGTCTGCAGACACGCATTGCTCTATCGTTCACAGCGTCATGGTTTAGACTGAAAACAAAACAAAATGCTAAGACACCACAGACAGAATGGTACCTGTTGGGTATATAGTCCATCCGCCTGGGGCTGAGTAATAGCCATTCTAAAAACATCCATCCCTCTCTACCTCACCATGTATGAATAAAAGATTCTATAAAAAAAAAATCCCGGGAAACTTTCTATACACCTAATAACCTGGCGGCGCAAAAAATAGAATACAAAGTTGAAGAAAAGGGGGTGAATATTAAGCATCCAATGCTACAAAGGATGCTGAAAAAGTCTAGGCTTGACCAACTCCGAAAATCCTAATGAATATCAGAAGCTTATTTATATTATTTTACAATATTTCAGTTAGACTCTAAAGTGATCAGCACCCTATCTCTGCACCTAAATTATTTTTTTACGTGATTAGCATGAAAATATGAATTTTCTTACTTTTCTCTTCCTATCTTTCTATTTTTCTCATTTCTTTTTCTCCTTTCCTTTTTTAGGCAGCATCTCTCCCGATGTCATATTTTCAGTCTATTCAGAATATATAGATACAACCCTTTTTAGAATCAGAGATTAAATTGAATATTATTGACATTGGTATTGAATATTTTTGTTGCTTGTATTAAGAAGCTCAATTAGAATGCGGTTGTCTTTCTTTAAAAAAAAATAATCATATTTGAAAGCTTTGATTTTATCTTGGTTCGAATATGAAACGCCAGCAGTAAAACTGCTTATTTGAAAAGTGAACACGTTCATTTTTTTTAATGCAAAAGACAGACTAGCGAAATAAATTACAAAGTATAACATACTGTTAGTCCTCAAAGCAAACCCCACCGGTAACCAGAAACTTTCGTCAACATTCCTTCAAATGTACAATGCACTCGCGGTAAAAATCAGTTGTCTTGGACGTAAAGATATCTGTGAGTGTCTGTCGCAAGTCATTTGCGAAGTACTTACCAGGGAATTACGAGGAGTAAGATGCATGGCATAGTGCCTCTCATTCAAGTCGCCTTATGATATCACAGGTCACCCGGGTTACATGAGGCCTGTCATTGATATGGAGAAACAGTGCACCTACGCGATTAACCAATGTTGGCTCCTTCTGCTTCAGTTCCTGTTGTATACGTTCCAACTGGTGCGGGTACAGGTCCGCAGTAATGGCTGAGTCCGTTGGTAGCAACTCGTAATGCAGAACAACTTGTCAGCCAATCGGCCAGATACAGAACATGATCTTGCGTGGGTGTAGAGGTGGTCTTGTCGTGTGAGGCACAGGGTCCTGTGTTGAAAACCAATGTCTGGAAAGCTTGCTAAATCTATTAAAGACTCACGTTTGGTCACTGGGGAACACTCGATCAAATATGGGTACGTTGCAGTGTCGAGAAAGCAACGAGTAGCAGGCTATCACATTCAGTTGCTTGTTAGCCTCTGACAGTGTGTGGTGTAGCCACTTGCTCAACTTGTACGCCTTCCCTATGCGGTGCAGGTGAAGTCTGGCTGCTTCATTAGAAAACTGGAAGCGTTCGGTGAGCTCACCACAGATTTGGCTGTTGTCCTTCTCTAAGGACGCATTAAGGGCCTCATCACCCAAGACCTGTGGCCGGCCACTGCGGTGTTCATCAAAAAGTGACAGATCTCCCGAGATGAATTTCACTCACAGCATAATCCCCCAAAGACGTATTTTACTACTTGATGTGGCTGCGAACAAGACAACCTTGAATGAGCTGCTTCGAAACCGGCATCTTTACTCGCCGCTGCTCGGGCTATGCCTGATGTGTGTGCGCAACGCACTTGCATTGAGCAATGTTCCCACCAACATCGCCTTCCCGGCAACGTAACGCACTCATTTGCCTATCAATGATCACTTCTTCCCACGAGACGTAAAAAACGACGAGGACATTTTGGTTACATGTCACATCGCAGAAATGTTTCTAAAATATAAATTTTCCGTCCTGGTTATGACTACATCTGCGTCCTGGGTAAGACGATAAACTACGTCCAACAGCAAGGCCTCTGATCAGGAGGTTTTGAGGAGCGTGGGACCACCTCTAGTGTTCCCAGGTTCACACTGATCCAGGGTGGTAGTACCTGCTAGGGTCCCAGCTACGGGCAAATAGTTAACCCTCAAACTGGGGTAAAAACTCTATGAAAATGTAAAAATAGATTTTAATACCAGAAATACTTCTTTTAAAAAATATTACCAGGAATACATTTTTGAAGAAAAAAATATTACCAAAAATAGATTTATGAAAGAAAAAATATATAGTCAACAAAAAAACTTGGTTGGCATTAAATAATCCATTGAGGTTAATATGCCGTAAAACACACCACAATATAGATTTTAGAAACATTTCTGTGATGTGATATTATCATTATTTATATCTACACGAGAGTTCCCATCTTTGTTGTTTTTATTATAATGTTTCGGCCGTTGTTCTTTTTGCACTTCTTCAGATGTCTTATCAATTCGGGTAACCTTTAAATATTATTGAACTGAATACTTTATTGAAACTATTCGGACGAGATTATTGTTCCTCTTTTTATGTTCTTTTATGTTCTCTTTTTAGTGGCGCACTCAGTTGCTTCTTGGTTGTAAAACCAGAAAAGGACGAGATGGAGAACGGAAAGAGAACATTCTATTCCTGTATAATTAACAAGTGTGCTGGCAATACACAAATAATACTTCTTGTGTGGGTGAGTATCGAGACAAAACATAACTCCAATCCACTGATGCAGGCAAAGGCTTGCCTTGCGAGTTATGGTTGCAAGCTTGTTGTGCAAGAATCTTCAAGACAGGGGCAAACTAGAAGATGTTCCATTGTATTTAATTTCCCGCATTGGCAGTTGGGACCATCATTGATGGCATATCCCTATTTCTGAAGGTTCGGAGGCGAGTCGGGGAAAAACAGAAGGGCTAGGCATCACTGGATCCAGGGTGGGGCATTCTTTAGGGCTGAGAGAGAGACAGAGTGAGAGACAGAGAGAGAGAGAGAGACAGAGAGAGAGAAGGACCCTGTTCAACGCTATTAATTCCAAAAGATAGTCACTGATTATGGGTTGTTTTTTTTTTCACTGGTTCGACTGAGTGTAAAAAGCTGAAAAATAATACTGAAAAATATTCCCTGGGAAGCTTTAATTGTCCACGTCCTGAAGGGAGATGACACTTGTTGAAATTGTGTCAAATTGAAACAAATGGGTTTAGAATGATTGTGCCAGGGAAATGAGGCTGATTGAACCTGCCTAGAGAATCATTATCCAAGCTTGTGGGTTCAGTTTGGGCTGAGGAGGCACGGTGGAGCAATGGATAGCGGCTTGGATTGAGAAATCGGAGAGCCGAGTTCGAATTCCAGACGAATCCATTGCATTCAATGACAGGCTAACACCCTTGCGAAAGGTGTGAATCCTCTTTCTTCTCCCTCCAGCTATGGGTAAATAGCATTCGAAAGGTGTCATGTAGCTCCTTCATGGATACCCAGGACTCAGTATGTACTGATTGTGGCATAGTCGAGAAGCTGCACTTAAAGTAGAGCAGGCATTACTTTTGATTCACACTTATAGATAGATAGATCTTCTATGTGCCGCATTCCTTTGGGGCATAGGGAATCATGGTTCTCCACAACCTCCTATCCATTGTGGTTCTCAGCAGTTTTACTCCCTTTACTAAGGGTTCAGCCCCACCCTGTTTCGCCTTCCATCCATACAGGATCACCAGGGAGATATCTCGCTGTCTTCCGCTATCTCTCATGAGGAGGCACGGTGGAGTAATGGATAACGGCTTGGATTGAGGAATCGGAGAGCCGAGTTCGAATTCCAGTCGAATCCATTACATTCACATACGTGCTAACACCCTTGGGAAAGGTGTGAATCCTCTTTCTTCTTTCTCCAGCTATGGGTAAATAGCAGGACAGGCTGGGTTCTATAGCCTTGGATGGCAACTGGTCTAGGAGAAGGAAAACTCTGAATTCAAAACCTGCTCTTAGAGGGGGGTGAATGGAGCCTTTCTGAGCCTTGGTCTGCAATCCATTTAGTGTTGGTGTCACGATAAAAACACCCTAGCGAAGTATCAAGAATTCAGCTATTTGACAAGATTATGAACTACACCAATCAAAGTATTGGTGAGTTCAATCTCGGCTGAGGCGGCAAGTTGAGATGATGATTGGGTTGGCACGCTGAATCGTGGAATCGTGGGGCTATTGGGAAAGGTATATTTAACTTTACCAAAAAGCAGGCTTGCTGATATGAGTATGGTTGAGTGTGGCACAAGAACAAAAAACTGAGTCTAGAAAAAAAGTCTAGGTTATTGGAATCTTTCCAGTTGCACAGGCAGTTTTTCATTGCATGATATGAATGACTTCCATCCAGACTTTTGAATTATGTGAATATATATTAAATTAACGTATTTTCTCCTCAATATAGCCTTTTCTCCCCTGTTTATTTAAAGTATATTTTCTTTCTTTCTGCTTTTTAGTTTCATTTATTATTTTCTTTCTTGTATTTTGTCTTGTTCTTGCAACTTCATTAAAATCCTTCACGATTCGATTTTCTGATTTCTCTTTCGTTATATTTTTATATCGTCTGCTTCATCCATTTCTTTTTTTCCCGTTATTACAACACATTTCTTTTTATTTCAGTCAGTAGTTATTTAGTTAATTGTATTTACTTTATCATATTTCTTCCTACTTTCTTTCTTTCATTCATTCATTTTTCTTTCTTTCTTTTTTTCTTTCATTCATTTTTCTTTTTCTTTATTAGCCTTCTTCACTTCAGGTTCTGTTTGTTTGTCTTCTTTTTTCTCCTTTTCCATTTCATACTTTCTTTTTTCCTTCATTCAATCCCGCATTCGAACCTTTCTTTCGTTATCTACCCTTTTTCTTTCTTCTTTGTTTCTTTCTTTCTTTTGTTTAATTATGGAATCCCGTGTCTTTCTTATGATTCTGATAATTCTCTTTTTCTTTTTCCTTCTTTCCATTTAATTCTTCTTCATGTCAAGCTTGACTTCTTCATTTTATCCTTTTCTTGATTCCTTCCTTCCATTTTAACATTTTAAATTTTTTCCTTCTTTTTTCCTTGATTGTTTTTTTTTCTTCACTCCTTCTTTTAAGGACTCTAAAAAACTTATTCTTTTTAGTGTTTTTGTTTCTTTTAATTCATTGCTATTCATTTTTCCTTTCTTCTCTTCAACTTTCTTTTCTTTGTTTCCTTTCCTCATTCATTTTTTTTGTACCTTTCTTTGTGTCTTTCTTCGTTTCTTTTTTCGTTTCTTTCTTTTTTCTGATTTTCTCTATCTTTTTTTCTTTATTTATCTGTTTAATTCTTCATTATTTCTTTCTTTGTTTACTGCTTTCTCTTTTCTTTATTTCTTTATTTTCCTTTCTTTCTCGGTTTAATTTTTTATTTACACACACACACACACACACACACACACACACACATATATATATATATATATATATATATATATATATATTTTTCCACCTTCTTTTCTTTCGGATCTCTTTCAGTAATTATCCTTTTTACTATTGTCTGTAAACTCATGCGCATCATTTTCACTTTCTTCCCCCCTCTTTTTTTATTCTTTTTCCATTCATTCTTCTCCAATTTACTTTTATTCACTCGTTCCTTTTTTTTATTTCCTCTTTAGTTCATTTTCTTTCCTACGTTGCTGTTATCGAAAGCAGAATGTAATAGTACAATTAAATTCATACATCCCCCACCAAAAGACGCCTTTCCATGTTTACGATTTGCGAACAGGTAGAAAAAATAGCAGATCCCCACTACCTAAGGCCAAAATCAAATAAAGAACCATCAACAAATATTAAGAAAAGAAAAGATCTTTAAAAATTACTCAACGTTTATTTTGATAATTTTTTTTTATTAGCAACATTTCATATTTTATTACATTTTCTTCCCTTTACCCTCTTCTAATGTTCTCTGATTATCTCCCCTTGTCATGTCCGCTCTTTTTATTTAACCAAAACAGATAAAAAAAAAGAACAAAGGAACGCATGACGTTTATATTATCGAGTAGAATCCACATTAAAAATGAGAAAATATAAGAAAACGAATTGAATGGATAATTTGTATGGATGAGGATGAAGTAATGCAAAAACAAAACATACAATCACGTCCGTTTGAGGCAAGATAAAAATTAAAATACATTTCGTTTTATGCGTTCGTTTCAATTTTTTCTTCATTTCTAATTTTGCATTTACCTTTACCTCTCAATAATTAAAGCATGAAAGACGTGTATCTTATGAAGCCCTCCCAAAAAGTTACAGAAAATAAAATCCGTTTTTTTTTTGTTTTTTTTTCTCAACCTTGTTCCAATTATTCCTTGTTCCGCTTCATATAGATAAGTCCCGACAAAAATTTGAAATGTCGTAATCGGCTTTACAGTGAATCTGTAATTATCCCAAAGGCGGGTATCATAGAAATGTTGCTTCAGTAGACGAAATGGCACGGAATATTCTGTAAAAAGAAAAGTAGATATCGTAAACATCTCTGCGCAATAAAGCATTACAATGCATATCAAACATATAACTAACCCCAGTTGATTAAAGGAAATACCATTGCCTTTATATGTCGTAATTTAAAAGAAAATTCAGAGGTGAATGAGGCAAAATTATTACCGTTCTAACAAAGAAAATAAATGTAACGAGAGAGAGGGGGGGAAGAGAGAACGAGAGAGAGAAAAGAGAGAGAGAGATATAGAGAGATAAAGAGAGAAAGAGGGAGAGGGAAAAGAGAGAAAGAGAGTCTTTTCAGATCCAACCATTGTTTTAAAATATCGAGAGAATCAATTGGTATTTCAACCTTAAAATTAGTTATGCGTATCAACAAAACGAAAGATAAAATTGTGCTCAAAGTAGAAGTAAACAGAAACACTCTTACTTTACTTACGGTGCTTACCTCTCTTCTTTTATGTACGTGTTCCTTCAGTACGTGGATGACTATGGTTCTCCACAACTTCCAACCTTTTGTAGCTCTTATTAAAAATTGTATTTTGCTATCCATCCTAATATCTGATCTGCAAACGATTTTTTCTCTTCTTTCTTCTGTTCCTCTTGTCTTCAATATACCCTGTGAGTACAAAATTCTCTAAGCCCACTTTCTTTATTATAACTCTTTCAACCGTCGCTTTCTGGTACTAAGTAGAAGTGTCCGTTTTTTCTTTCCATTTTTCTTAAAACTTCTTCATAATTCCCATGTTCAGCCCATGTTATTCTCAATATCTTTCTTTAGAATCTCATGCCTATTGCCTCAAGTATATTCTTCACTTGTGAGTAGATTGTCCAACATTTATTAATATAGATATTACATAATACTTCGTGGCTGTCATCTTTGTTTCTATTGATATTTTCCTGTTTCTTTGCATAATCTTTGCAACGCATCTTTCAATATTCTAATATGCCTTCGGAATTCGGTGTCACATTTTCCGTCCTCTATTAAAACTCTTCCTTGGTATGTAAATTTTCTTGCTTGCTTGAGTTTCTCTCTAATAAGTCGTTTTCCTCTTAGGTTGTTCCTCTTGTTGACAACCGTATATTTCAATAGTCCTTTCTTCACCCTTTTTTTTACTACCGTCTCTCAGGGTTCATACAATTTCCTTTCTGCATCTATCAACAGTGTCATCTGAATCAACACTGTCATCTGCGTATCGTTATATTGTTAATATTGTATCCGCTAAAGATAAATCCGGGTAGGATTTCTAGTTTAATTAGAATCATACAAAATAAATCCGGTGATATCACAACTTTATTTAAGCCACCTTTTTTTAATTTTCTGTTTTTACTGAATTCTTTTTTCAGTTCTTGTTATACTTAATATATTTTAATGTATTCGAATGCATCTATGACAGTAAGACTTCCCGAAATATTT
The DNA here is from genome assembly GCA_903632075.3 of Acanthosepion pharaonis. Classification (NCBI taxonomy): domain Eukaryota; kingdom Metazoa; phylum Mollusca; class Cephalopoda; order Sepiida; family Sepiidae; genus Acanthosepion; species Acanthosepion pharaonis. The sequence goes on from CAHIKZ030001166.1 coordinate 245,931, forward strand.
TATTTATAAGATTAGCGAATTTATATAGATTCTGAAAGTGAAATGTTCGCAAAATTTTTATTTACATTGTAGTTATTTTATTATTACTGTCGATATTCACACATGGATACATGACATGTCAAATTCATTCAGAGATATATAGACTGTTGGCTATATTTGACCATTATATCAGATCGATGTTAGAATCTAAACGAGCGGCCTAAACGTGTTGGCGCCAGCGTAGACCATGATTTCTGGAAACTTTTGGGCTTGTGCCGAAGGATACAAAGAACTGTACCAGATGACAGAAACCACATCACTTCAGGACTTTCACCAACAAATTAAAATAGATAGCTCATATAACTCACAGTGGAGTAATGGATAGCAGCTTAGATTGAGGAATCAGAGCCGAGTTCAAATTCCAATCGTATCCATTACATTCACTTACGTGCTAATAACCTTGAGAAAAATTATGAATCTTCTTCTTCTCCCCAACTATGTCTATATTTCTGAGATGAGGTATTATGTACGCTACTTACATTGTTCGGACTTTGTTGTCATGTTATTACAGCTTTTCGGCCGTTGTACGCTTCAGCCTTCTTCAGGTGGTTGGAATGTCCTCTTTTAATTCATTGCTATTCATTTTTCCTCTTCTTCTTCAACTTTCTTTTCTTTTGTTTCCTTTCTCATTCATTTTTTTGGTAACCTTTCTTTGTGTCTTTTTCTTCGTTTTTTCGTTTTCTTTTCTTTTTTCTGATTTTCTTATCTTTTTTTCTTTATTTATCTGTTTAATTCTTCATTATTTTTTCTTTGTTTACTGCTTTCTCTTTCTTTATTTTTTATTTTCCTTTCTTTCGGTTTAATTTTTATTTACACACACACACACACACACACACACACACACATATATATATATATATATATATATATATATATTTTCCACCTTCTTTCTTTCGGATCTCTTTCAGTAATTATCCTTTTACTATTGTCTGTAAACTCATGCGCATCATTTCTACTTTCTTCCCCTCTTTTTTATTCTTTTTCCATTCATTCTTCCAATTTACTTTTTATTCACTCGTTCTTTTTTTTATTTCCTTTAGTTCATTTTCTTTCCTACGTTGTTGTTATCGAAAGCAGAATGTAATAGTACAATTAAATTCATACATCCCCCACCAAAAGACGCCTTCCATGTTTACGATTTGCGAACAGGTAGAAAAAATAGCAGATCCCCTACTACCCAAGGCCAAATCAAATAAAGAACCATCAACAAATATTAAGAAAAGAAAAGATCTTTAAAAATTACTCAACGTTTATTTTGATAATTTTTTTTTATTAGCAACATTTCATATTTTATTACATTTTCTTCCCTTTACCCTCTTCTAATGTTCTCTGATTATCTCCCTTGTCATGTCCGGCTCTTTATTTAACAAAAACAGAAAAAAAGAACAAAGGAACGCATGACGTTTATATTATCGAGTAGAATCCACATTAAAAATGAGAAAATATAAGAAAAACGAATTGAATGGATAATTTGTATGGATGAGGATGAAGCAATGCAAAACAAAACATACAATCACGTCCGTTTGAGGCAAGATAAAATTAAAATACATTTCGTTTTATGCGTTCGTTTCAATTTTTCTTCATTTCTAATTTGTATTTATTTTTACCTCTCAATAATAAAAGCATGAAAGACGTGTATCTTATGAAGCCCTCCCAAAAAAGTTACAGAAAATAAAATCCGTTTTTTTTTGTTTTTTTTTCAACCTTGTTCCAATTATTCCTTGTTCCGCTTCATATAGATAAGTCCTGACAAAAATTTGAAATGTCGTAATCGGCTTTACAGTGAATCTGTAATTATCCCAAAGGCGGGTATCATAGAAACAAGTGTTCAGTAGACGAAATGGCATGGAATATTCTGTAAAAAGAAAAGTAGATATCGTAAACATCTTCTGCGCAATAAAGCATTACAATGCATATCAAACATATAACTAACCCAGTTGATTAAAGGAAATACCATTGCCTTTATATGTCGTAATTTAAAGAAAATTCAGAGGTGAATGAGGCAAAAAATTATTACCGTTCTAACAAAGAAAATAAATGTAACGAGAGAGAGGGGGGGAAGAGAGAACGAGAGAGAGAAAGAGCGAAGAGAGAGAGAGAGATAAAGAGAGAGATAGAAAGAGAGAAAGAGGGAGAGGGGAAAGAGAGAAAGAGAGTCTTTCAGATCCAACCATTGTTTTAAAATATCGAGAGAATCAATTGGTATTTCAACCTAAAATTAGTTAATATGCGTATCAACAAAACGAAAGATAAAATTGTGCTCAAAGAAGAAGTAAACAGAAACATTTTACTTTACTTACGGTGCTACCTCTTCTTTTATGTACGTGTTCTTCAGTACGTGGATGACTATGGTTCTCCACAACTTCCAACCTTGTAGCTCTTATTAAAAATTGTATTTTTGCTATCCATCCTAATATCTGATCTGCAAACGATTTTTCTTCTTTCTTCTGTTCCTCTTGTCTTCAATATACCCTGTGAGTATAAAAAATTTCTCTAAGCCCACTTTCTTTATTATAACTCTTCAACTGTCGCTTTCTGGTACTAAGTAGAAGTGTCCGTTTTTTCTTTCCATTTTTCTTAAACTTTCTTCATAACCCCATGTTCAGCCCATGTTATTCTCAATATCTTTCTTTAGAATCTCATGCCTATTGCCTCAAGTATATATTCTTCACTTGTGAGTAGATTGTCCAACATTTATTAATATAGATATTACATAATACTTCGTATGTCATCTTTGTTTCTATTGATATTTTCCTGTTTCTTTGCATAATCTTTGCAACGCATCTTTCAATATTCTAATATGCCTTCGGAATTCGGTGTCACATTTTCTGTCCTCTGTTAAAACTCTTCCTTGGTATGTAAATTTTCTTGCTTGCTTGAGTTTGGTTTCTCTAATAAGTCGTTTTCCTCTTGGGTTGTTCCTCTTGTTGACAACCGTATATTTCAATAGTCCTTTCTTCACCCTTTCTTTTACTACCGTCTCTCGGGGTTCATACAGTTTCCTTTCTGCATCTATCAACAGTGTCATCTGAATCAACACTGTCATCTGCGTATCGTTATATTGTTAATATTGTATCCGCTAAAGATAAATCCGGGTAGGATTTCTAGTTTAGTTAGAATCGCCTAAATAAATCCGGTGATATCACAACTTTATTTTAAGCCACCTTTTTTTTTTAATTTTTCTGTTTTTACTGAATTCTTTTTTCAGTTCTTGTTATACTTTAATATATTTTAATGTATTCGAATGCATCTATGACAGTAAGACTTCCGAAATATTTTATTTATAAGATTAGCGAATTTATAGATTCTGGAAAGGAAATGTTCGCAAAATTTTATTTACATTGTAGTTATTTTATTATTACTGTCGATATTCACATGGATACATGACATGTCAAATTCATTCAGAGATATATAGACTGTTGGCTATATTTGACCATTATATCAGATCGATGTTAGAATCTAAACGAGCGGCCTAAACGTGTTGGCGCCAGCGTAGACCATGATTTCTGGAAACTTTTGGGCTTGTGCCGAAGGACCACAAAGAACTGTACCAGATGACAGAAACCACATCACTTCAGGACTTTCACCAGCAACAATTAAAATAGATAGCTCATATAACTCACAGTGGAGTAATGGATAGCAGCTTAGATTGAGGAATCAGAGAGCCGAGTTCAAATTCCAATCGTATCCATTACATTCACTTACGTGCTAATAACCTTGAGAAAGGTATGAATCTTCTTCTTCTCCCCAACTATGTCTATATTTCTGAGATGAGGTATTATGTACGCTACTTACATTATTCGGACTTTGTTGTCATATTTATTACAGCTTTTCGGCCGTTGTACGCTTCGGCCTTCTTCAGGTGGTTGGAATGTCCTCAAGGACACATGGCACAGCGGATAAAGGCGTTAGTTAGATCCAGTGAGAGGAACCAAAGAGTGTGAGTTCAATGCCTGGAGAAGGCATTGGAGAACTTGGAGAGGGGGGTTAACAGGAGATAACTGATAACTAACATCCATTAGATATAGCACGTGTAACTAGATATAAATATCAGGACAGACCGGGTTCTATAGTCTTGGATGGCAACTGGTCTATCGAAGAAATATGTGGCAACCTACTGCGGGAAAAAATCTACCTCGTCAGTCATGTATCGAAAAATACATGATCGCCTAAGTGAGTATCACGCATGACAAATAACTGACTGATATTCACTTACGTTCAAATATCCTTGGGTAAGGTATGAATCCGCTTCTCTCTCCCAGCTATGGGTAAATAGTAGTACAGTCAGGATTCTATAGCCTTGGATAGCAACTGGTCTACCGCAGAAACATATGGCAACCTACTGCGGGAAAAATTTAACTCGTCAGTCATGTATCGAAGGATACATGATCGTCTAAGCGTGTATCACGCTAGGCAAATAACTGACTGATATTCACTTACGTGCAAATATCCTTGTGAAAGGTATGGATCCTCTTCTTCTTCCCCGCAGCTATGGGTAAATAGCAGGACAGACAGGGTTCTATAGACTTTAATGGCAACTGGTCTACCGCAAAAAGATATAGCAACCTACTGCGGGAAAAATTCTGCCTTGTCAGTTATGTATCGAAAGATACATGATCACCTAAGCGTGTATGACTCGGAGAGAAAGTAGTGACCTAATTAAAGTGCTAACATTCCAAACTACCCCACCTAAAAAAAATAAAAACGCAATAAGTGTGCCCCACACACAAAATGTATTAATTGCTACTGGACCTGATGAACTTATTTTTCCTGGAAAATCTTCAAGAGAAAGATGCTATAAGATGCAGCCTACAACAATACTGTATGTTCGATTAATGAATACCGAATGTTTCCTTATAAGGAAATGGTTAATATTACCGTTAACATTAGAGATGAGGAGAAAGATATTACACTGATTTTAATTTGATGGTCTCAAAGTGAAGGAAAATGTAAGATGAGTAGCAAAGGGCATTCTGTTAATGAAGGGTGAATGTTTTCTTATGATATTAACATTAACATTACTATTGAGGTTTAATAGTCAAGATATTGTTTTTTTTTTACTTAGCGTTAAACTAATTAACTTTCCTTTCTATTGTATTTAATATATAATGAGCATAAAAATCGAAAATAATTATGAAGAATCCAATTCTAGTATTTAATTAATTATCCAGGTTAAGTGTCCTTTCCTGGTAATTGCATAATTTAACATAAAGAAATAAATAAATAAAAAACTGATAAACGTAATTCTCTGCCCTTACGTAGATTGAAATTAATTTTAGTCTATCTATTTCTGCTTTGCTCTGACGTTAGGCTTTCATCCAGTCTTCCAATAATGCGTTGACAAAACAGAAAAGAAAGCACTATTTACATTATTCGGACTATTGTCCTCATCTTTGCTGTCATATTTATTACAATGTTTCGGCCGCTGTAGTCTCCGTGTACATAATACCTCATCTCAGAAATATTGAGAGATACTGAAATAAAATAATATAATACCTCATATCAGAAATTGTTTAATCTCTATCTATATAAGACAGGATGTGTGTGTGTGTGTGTGTGTGCGCGCGCGAGTGTGTGTGTGTGTGTGTGTGTGTGTGTGTAACTAATGCACGGCCGCAATTTTCGATGGATTTGCACCAAAATTTGCATGCACATGCTCCAAGTTAGTGGGAAGGCCAAGACCGACTTTGCATTTCCCAACTTCCATCGATAGGGAAAATAATCGATTTTTTCATGCTTCTACGGCAGTTTTCATGTAGTTTGTGGCCATTTTCTACTGGCCAGAGTTAGAGCCTATAGCTGGCTGCCACGAATAGGCAGGAAGAATCTATTGGCCAGCGTGAGAGCCAACAGCTGACTGACACGAATATTAACTAGCATGCTTGCATGTAATAAAATTCGATAGCTGCATAGTGGAAAAAATTCGATAGCTGCATAGTGGAAAAAATTTAAATCTGCATGGCACTTTACTCCAATTGGCTCATTCGCTTGCTTAAACTTAACGTTGATTATGATTCCGCAGAACTGGTTTGGGTTTGAAAAAGTATTTGTTGTTAACATTCTTTTTTCATTCGGTTTTTCTAGTTACGAGTCCTTTTTTTAAAGCTGATCGTTTTGTGTTCATTTTGTTTAGTTCTTTTTTCATAACAGATTTAATGTTTAGTTTAGAGCTTAGAAAAAATTCACAGTGTGAGACAGGCAAGAAGTAAGGCATGTAGCAACATTAGCACGGCAAAGGGCACTCCTTTAAAGGCAAGGAAGGGCAAAAATATTTTAAGTCAAGTGATAGCGATTGCTGTATGAGTCGTACGATTTTTGAATCAATCACGGGTAACGCCGGGTCATGCTACTAGTATTTAAATAAGGATAATCTGTAAGGTTCCTCTTCGTTTCTAGTATTGTTCTTTCCTACACAAATATTGCGGGATCTCATTTTCTTTTCCCCTGTGTAGATTGCTGAAATTTTGCCTAATAGCAAAGCTCTTATATAGCAGTGAATGTGCGATAAGAGATTAAGAGAAGACTTGCGGCAACAGAGATGTATTTCCTAACAAGGATGCACAGAATTGTATAGGCGGAACATATCAATCAATTTGATTTTGATTTTATGAGTTAGTTGTTTAAAAGATGTCAATTTATACTTTAGTATCTACACTATTTAATTTTTCCGGAATATTGTCCTCATCTTTATTGTCACATTCACGGCGTTTCGACCGTTGTATGCTCCGGCCATCGTCAGTTGATATTTCTTGGAATTTTGAGCCGGATCCTTCATTTAGTCCACGAAACGTCGTGAATGTGACAATAAAGATGAGGACAACAGTAAGAACAATGTAAATAGTTACAATACCTCATCTCATAAATATAGACCGGTGTTCGTATGTTAGTATATGAGAATTTAATATCTAGGCTAGCCATGACTTTTTCATATTTAATTTTTGTTGGTGAAATGCTTAGATTGTTAAATTATATGTTAGCAGACTATTTTTTAGAGGAATGGTATCGCTGATCAGACTTCCAGAGGTTGACCATTGAGGTCAGATGGAAGACAAAACATGGAAGTCGGTTTTGATTGGCAGAGCCAGCGTGAGAACGACAGATAAAGGTTTTCAGTGAATTGTTTCTTAAACAATGTAGAGGTGTTTTTTTTCATGTCTGTAACGGCTCCCCAGTCCGGGAGAGTGACCACACTAGATAAATAGAACATGTCGACATGAACGTGAATAAAATAGTTAAGTTTAAAATTCCTTGTACTGATATTCTTTTATCTCTGGATTCAAAACATCTAGCAATCACCGGCCGTGAAAGAAGAATACAACTATATTAACGACCGACCACCATCGCCCAAGGCTCCATATCCCGAGGAGGTTATAAAATTAGATGAACATGAAATAAACATGAGTGGCGAAGAATTTTTAAGTAACATGGAAACAGAAACAGAAAGAACACTTAACAACTATTAAAAAGTAACATTGGGATTTCTGCGACATATAACGTAGAAAGAAGGCTTGGAGAATTTGATGCGCAAAAGTCAAGAGGGAAAAAGGAAAGAGCGGATAACTTAGAAAACACTGAATCTTCTCCACAATGATCTATCAAAGATAGCCATCAGGTAGATCATATTTGTTGCTTCTCTTGCTTCATAATCTTTTCGTTAGGTTTGTAGATAAATTGGCGGCGCTACGCTCCTCTCCAAATATTAATATTGCAGCTAAATGTACGAAATACCACAAAATGTAAAAATATTGCTGAAAAAAAAATTAACAATTGCGTATATAAAATTTGATGAGGTCACAACCGAAGTTAAAAGGGTTAAATAAATTTGCTGCACAGTCAAAAATGTATCCCCTCTACCGAACACTTACTTCCTCCTTTGAGTTCATAGCGCCCCCACAAGAGGGCGTTAATTCATACATTCAGAATCGCAGCTTTTAATGATGATAACAGGTGAGATACTTCATCCTCCTTCGGTCTTAAGTAGAGAAGAAAAAATAATTCGTTGTTTCGTCTAATATCTAATTATCTAAATGTTACGTATGATGAAGGGCAATGTTTATATTTAAATGAAGGTGATTCATAATATTTTTCCGTCCCTTCATTCGTCCATAGATTATGTTTTTTACAATATCTCACCCAAGAAAGATACATTATACTGAAATAGTAGTCCTTAACTGTAAAAAACTATATATATATATATATATATATATATATATATATATATATATATATATATATATATATGATGAACACAAAAGGCTTTTTAATTACCCGCGTTTCGTTTTCTATTAGATTTTATCAAGCCAATTGTAAGGATTTTTCTCGCATCAAGTATTTATAAACAGAAGTAAATATGCTTCACAACTAAAGAATATTTATCAGCGTTCTTAGATTTAAAAATTTTGCAAAGCTAACGATATTTCCTTTTACTTTTGTTTACAGATACTTTTTTTTCAAAATAAAACCCTTACGTTTGCTTTGATAAAGCCTATTAGAGGACGAAACGTGTCGGCTAAGATAAATTTCTCTTTGTCTTTTTTACAATAGTGACTTTTACAAATATATATATATTTTAGTTATATCTGAATATATATATATATATATATATATATATATATATATATATATATATATATATATATATATATATAAGGTTACTGAATGAGGAATCACCAAAACGGAGGTTGAAAATGAAATGGTAATCTTTATAACATCAACAAAATACAATGCTCGCCAGCAGCGTGAAGGAAGTTAGATTAAGATTGAAACGTTGTATCTTAGAAATGATTCAACATACCTTACTGGAATTCTCTGAGATTTTATAACCCTATTGGACTCAACTTTGAACAATTAGAATGTAATTAGATCTAAGTTAAATGATGAATCCTCTGCAGGTTGTGACCTGATCCAGTTTTCCTTTCTACTGTTCCTTCTTTTTTAAACTTATTCAAGTTCTTTTGATGGTTTTTGAATGGACTTTCAAGATGGAAGCCAGGGTATTAATGTTGGAAAAGACGAAGCAAAACAAAAAGGACATAAGACGTGGTAAACATAAGAACTTTAATATTCAAACTCTTCCGCTGGATCTTCCTTTCTCCCAGCATTCACTAATGGGACCGGAAGTGCTTAAAATCATCATCATAATCATCATAATCAACATTATTGATGTTGCTATAACATAAGAACGGTCTTCCTCTGTTGAAAGGGAATGCCGCACAATCTCTTCATAGATGAAGATGAGAATTGTAGCAACAGAGATGTGGTTCTACAGAATGATGCTGAGAATGCCATGGACTGAACATGTGTATAATGAGGAAGTTCTAATCAGAAAACGACAATTAAAATTTCTAGACAAAATAATGAGGAAAGTGGGCTTAGAGAATTCCACACTCTCAAGGACATATAGAAGACAACAGATGCAGATGGAAATAGAAAATATTTTACATCACATAAATGGATGGCAGAATGGACAATAAAGGATGGTGACACGACACACCTTACTAATACCTATAAAGGGTACGGAGTTGTAGAAAGGCCCGGGTTGAAAAGATACAGCGCGTAGCAGGAGAAAAAGTTATTGCTTAATTGCTTCATTTCATAATTCGGTATTCAAATTAAATCAAGCTAACACATTCTTTACAATTAGAAAACTGATGTCGCTTATTCTCCTGCATCTTTGCGTCTCTTACGTGTTGTCACTTGGTTTTAGATTCTTTATTGGCTTCACCAAATTGTATTTGTTTAAGAATGGCTGTCAATTTATCCGTGATGTATTTGTTCTCACCAACGTATAAGGTTTGACACCTCAAATGTTAAGATGGGAAAGGGACATTGAAAATATCTGGTGGAAAATAGGAAGATGACATCTGAATTAACACAATAATGGGTGGAATATATATTATAATTTTATTAAAGCGTCGTCGTGAAAAAGACTTGATAATTTTTGCTGGTATGTTCACTCAGATAACGTGAGTTCAGCATTAGTTCCGTCCGTATGGGCGAGTAGTTGAGAGTTCAAATGGAGGTCAGAGATATTGGCTGAAATTGGCACAGAAAATCCCAAGGAAGTGTGATAGTTATAATTCAGTAATACTATATGCACACTCTCTATCTGGAGGAGAAGTTTGTTCGTTTCATAAAACTTTGAGCATACATTAGCACACGAATATGAATATATATATATATATATATATATATATATATATATATATATATATATATATACTATGGCGTCTAGCATGAAAACAGCCTGTGTTGACTTCAATGTTCACTTTCATATATATATATATATATATATATATATATATATATATATATATATATATATATAAAAACAAAGAACAGTAAGATATATAATCCGGTATTCTTATAGATATTTTTTATTTTACAAAATAGTGCTCAATGTAAATTTTCAGAGTATTAATATTATAAATTAATTGATTTAAAATATGCTTTTTTTTCGTTTCACAGTTCTAACAATGTTTCAAAAATGGAAGTTGAAAGCTCCGAATTTTTCGCTTGAGGATGAAATGGAACTAATGTCTTTAATTTAATTACAGATTTAAATTCGGAGCTTTCAGCTTCCATTTTCGAAACATGGTTAGAACTGTGTAGCGAAAAAAAACATAACAAGGAAATAAAAATTACTTCATGGGTATAGATTATTTCCTTGAAATTCAGTACGTTGGCTTTATTCAACGCAAAAAAATTAGTTTGGATTGAATAAAGAAAACGTACAGACGTTGATGGAAATAGTCTATACCCGGGAGGTAATTTTGATATCCTTGTTATGCAATATATATGTTCTGTTACAATAAAGACATTGAGCTTCTTTTAATAATTTATATTATTAAGATATATATATATATATATATATATATATATATATATATATATATATATATATATATATATATATATATATATATTCAAACATGTTTCATTGAATAATATAGACATACTAGGACTATTTTTACGCCGACCTTTTCCAGTTCTATGATCAGTTTCCTCATGTCAAGATAAGATTCATCAGGGAAGGCGCCGTAGTTTTTTTCTAACCCAAGTACTTTCGATCTTTTCCAAGATCTTCATTAGAGGTAAATTACAAGACAAGGTTATTGTAAATTTGATAAAATCTGCATTCGTTGTGATGTTGATCTTTTTTAAACACACGCCAATGCGCTCTGTAAAATTTATCCGTTGTAACTGTAGACATTTTAGCAAAAAGAAAAGTTTCAGTATAAGGGAGCTAGTCGGACATTGGTAGAAATGTAAAAAATTGCATTAAATATGTGTTATATGCACTTCAATACGATCATTTTGTTATAGAGAATTCCCCCATTTGGCGTATTTCTGTTATTTTTTTTAAATCCTTCAGAAGACCATTTCTGCTGAATAAAGCGCGATTTATATTGGATGCCAGATGAGTTATGTAGCGGACCACCTCTAACTGTGAGATATTTTCGGTAACGCGATCTATATAAAATGTTAGTATTTTTTACCAGAATCTTCCTTAAGGACTATATATATATATATATATATATATATATATATATATATATATATATATAAAATGCAATAGTTCATTCAAAAACCATCAAAAGAACTTGAATAAGTTTAACAAAGAGGAAATGTAGATAGGAAAACTGGATCATGAGGTCACAAATGAAGAGGGATCATCATTTAACTTAGATCTAAATATATTCTAATTGTTCAAAGTCTAGCCCAATAGGGTTATAAAAATCTCAGAGAATTCCAGTAAGGTATCTTTAATCATTTCTAAGATACAACGTTTCAATCTTAATCTAACAATTGGACAATTTTGCTGTTATAACTGGTACGCCCTGTTTTTCTATATGAGTTTAGCATAACTGGTAAAGTTTATTTTTTTATTGTCCTACATTTAAGTAAAGCTTTATTTACTTTTAATTTCCGTATGTTCCCCACTATGGGTAAAATTAAAGAACATGTTTAAACCCAGATAAAAAAAAAATGACATCCAGACATCTAATGGACCTTCAGCCAATATTTCAGTGAATGGAAAAACTGCTGGGAAGAACAATGAATTATGGAACTGGATTTTCGACCGTGCTTACATATCCCACTCGGTATTTTATACGTCTCAGAGAGAGTAAACTTGCGTGTCGCTTTACTGTAAGAGTAAAATGATAACAGTGGTCAAGATGATCTTCCTGTTGGTAAAACACCCAGGAAACATCTTGATGACGTTTCAATCTTAATTTAACAATTGGACAATTTTGCTGTTGCCCGATTTGGACAATTTTGCTGTTATACCTGATACATCCTGTTTTCTATATGAGTTTAGCATTACTGGTGAAGGCATCGGTTGTGTAATACTATCGCTCAGGTTATGAGAATGGATTTTCATCAAAAAATAATTCTTTGTTCAAGCTTCAGTCGACACTTTCTCTTTTGTTTTTATTAGATTCAGATAATTTTAATTCAGCTCATTATAAGCTTAAACTGAAATTTCTAACTTGCATTGGGATCATATGCAACTTAGAAATTTCAGTTATTTTCCATATGATGAGAGGGGTACCATTATTATTGGATAATATGTTAAGATATTTCCCAAATATTCCAGTGGTGTTCAAAATAAAGCTTTATCTGGAATAGGAATGGCAAATATCTTAACGCCATCATAAAAAACAAAAAACAGAATGTAGATTTAGTAAATGCCAAACACTCCGAATACCTTGGTGTATACACCAAGGTATTAGGAGATAGGTTATAACAAATTGATTATGTGATATAAGGAAATTGAAGAGAATAGTCTGCCATGTGTGTAGTTTCGCCCAACATCAAAATACTATTTACATTGTTTGGACTGTTATCCTCATCTTTATTGCGATATTCACGACGTTTCAGCCAATGTTTGCTCCGGATTCTTCAGGTGATTGGAATTTCGAACTGAACCCTTTAGTCTGGAAAATACGAAAACTTATGTACATACTTAGGCCAAAAACATCACCTACAACCAAGCATAGAAATGAATACAATATGGGAACCAATAATACAGAGTGCTAAAGAAAAGCAATAATAAAAAAAAAATGCAATATGAGCTCTGGAAAAAAAGTGATACTGAGACATTTATTTTAAACGTCCCTAACATTCATACACTGATGTCCTCAAGGACACATGGCCCAATGGATAAAAGCGTGGATTGGATCCAGTGAATTGACTAACTACTGTAGTAGTGGATAAAGCCACTGGAGAGATAATGGGAGATAACTGAAACATCCGGAACAGGTGGAACGAAAACAATTTACACCGCTGGGCGAAATAAAGAGATCGGTTCGAAATTCCAATTGCCTGAAAAAGGCCAGATCGTAGAATGGTCGAAACGTCTTGAATATGGCAATAAACACGAGTACAACAGTCCGAATAATGTAAATAATGTAAATAATTAGAATACCTCATCCCAGAAACATAGACAGATGCTAAAATGATAATCTGAAGATTCGAGTCATGTTTTTAAATGGCTTTTTCAGATGCTTGGTACCAAAAACCGCGCCGAAATATCTAAAATATCAGCTGTATACAATCGCTTTCTAAGACAAATGGCTAGAAATTGCTTTGAATGAGTAAAAAGTGTGGAAGTTGGCGAAGACAGAACCTATTCGAAGATTCTGTACACAAGCAAAAAACTGTACCAAATAACAGAAACTACAGGACTTGAGGACTTTCAACAGGCTCAACAACTAAAATGGACAGGACATATAAATGACAGATAAGATATAAACATGAGATGCTGTTTTTCCACACTACTTCAATGAAAAGTATCGGAAGAATGCATTCATCAATTCGAGGAAGAGCAATAACTCTTAGATTTAAGAAATTTTTTTTATAATTGTCAACAATAATTCTAACTGGTCGGTAAAGGAATGTCGAATATTTCCTCATAAGGAAAAGGCTATTACCATTAGATATGAGAACAGGCACTACACTCGGTATTTCCTCTGTTCCCCACTACTAGGACGAGATGTGACTCAAGGTCTATTTTTATGTGGGGACTCGAGCGCCTATGCCCGGGACAGGAACAATAATTTCCCTCAGTCCACGCAACCGTTGGTTGCGCTGGCCTCGGCGCGAGCACTGTTGACTATGTTCGCCAAGTCTATGAATATAGAATACAGCGCAGTACGTAATCTGTTCAATGAAAGAACGTTAATGATTAACACTCACCAGCAGTGGTTCCGTAATTATTCAGTCTTCGATATCACAGGTTGGCAGTGAATATTCGGAAAAAAAAAACATGGCCGACTTTATACACGTCGCATTGAATATTCTGAGCCTTCTGATTGGTTAACCCTTCTATTGGTGAACTATAAAATGGGTCAGCTCATTTTGGCTGGATCACTAGTACACCAACGTACCCAAGAATTCCAACAAGCACCGATCCATCCCTCTTGTGCAATGGGAGGGCGTGGCCTGGGGCAGCTGTTCCCCAAGCCTGGGAAACTCTTCAGTATTATTTTCCTCAGTTGCCCCTCTGTCCTTTGAGAGAGAAGCCCCTGAGCGCACTCTGTCCAAAGACAGAGAGGCAACTGGGAGATGATAAGTAGACGTGAAATTACTCAAAAACAGTACTTTGATCCTAGCCTAATGGCGAAGGAGTGAAATTTTACTCGTGTAGCACTAGCTGCTCGCTCAATGAATGTCAAATGTTACCATATAAGGAAGCTGCTATATTACTGTTGTGGTAGGATCCACCTAATTTGCATAGTGGAGTACCGACCATATAAATATGGTTGGTACCGGGAAGAGAGGGAGGAATCAAGAGATTCAACCAGAGACTCTGCCCGACTGCGACTCAGTCAACACATTCTCCAGGAACGGTCTTACCAGGAATATACAAAAGACTATATGTAAATATTGTGTACACTTTCTTGTTTCAATACATTTTGTTCTAAGTACATTTTGTGTTGCATTATTATTCCATGCATTAGTCAAGTTTCAACAATTACCATTACTGTAAATATGATGCTACAAGCGCAGTTATTTTGATTTGATTGGTAACGAAATATTTGTAGAATGGAAAGTGTACACGCGTTATTTCCTTCCATATCAGTTATGGCTCCTCACAGTAATAGGTTTTCTGGAAAATAGGCTTCTTAATTCCATTAATATTATCGTTCTTTCAAATACTGACAGGAGTTTCTTTCCTAACTTTTTATTTAAGGCAGTGCGGAATGACAATATATTAATTATACCATTATTTTCCTGCCATCTTCAATCTATTTTACTGGTTGCTGCCTCTGGAAGCTTTACAGTGGTGTCGGATTTTTTATTTGGTAATGTTCTTTGTTTGTAATTCGGCATTTTATTTGGTAATGTTCTTTGTAATTCTTAAATGTTCTTCTTTAAGATCTAGAGGATACATTTTCTTTAAGCCATGTTTAATAATTGATCTAGGGCAAAAAAGATTGTATTTAACTGACAGTTGAGATAGTTCTGAACGAGTTGGACAACATTCATGACCGCCACGTGAGTACCTAGATCTGACGAAGCTATCTAAGGTCATCTCTTTTCATGTTACTATCTTGGTTTTGCAGCATCTCGGAAAACGTACCACGTACCCCGGCTATGTTCAGTTTCTTTGAGGGTGGCATGAATTAGGTACCACGTTTTAAAGACTCTTTATTCTTTCTGTCATATAATGCTTTTAGTTTTAATCTTTATCCTAAAGTAAACATCGCACTGTTTTTGATTTCTATATATACAATTCTTTCTATAAATTCATGAATCATTCATACAAACAACAAACAGGTTCGGTGTTGGCTGTCAAAAATTAAAAAAGACCTTATGCAACTGGAATTTATGAACAGGGATCATATCATTCATATACAGGTTCGGGGTTGGTGTATCTTATTTATATCGTTTGCGACGATGTATTCTCGCCATTTAAATCATTAACCTCTATATTTGTTTTTTGTATGAATGATTCATGAATTTAAAATTTATATTTTCACCTTTTAATTGAAATTCTTTCTATATATACAATTCTTGTATATTTTTATACATAAAGCGTATGTTTTTTTCAACATATAGGAATTATGTAAACGTTTGAAAACTAGAAATTCAAAAAAGAAAAAAGAAAAAAGAAAAATGAAAGTTTATGATTTATTTTGGAATGGACGTAAATTGTTTTATAAGAATGATACAACTCAGTCTCCTGCAAATCTATAAATCAACCATCTGTCCTTGCATGGAATATTGCTGTCATATATGGTCTGATGCTTCCGCTGTACGTCACGACGTCCTCGATAAAATCCAGAAATGAATATGCAAGATGATATGTCCTGATCAAGCATTTAGTCTACAATCACTATCCCACGGACGTACCGTGGTCTCCCTCCGTCGCTTCTACAAGTTTTTTTCCCCGGCAACTGTTACGACGAGCCACTTTCGCTGGTTCCCGGACTGCATGAATTTAAGCGTTCTACTAGGCTGGCATCTCAGTCCCACCCTTTCACTGTCGAAACGGTTAAATGTAACCGTCTCTTCTATTCAAACAACTTCTCTCGTACTTCCTGTCCATAGAACTCCCTTCCCTTTACTTGCTTTCCTGATGACTATAATCCTCAAATATTCAAGTGTAATGTCAATCGACATCTGACACCCTTAGCTTGTTCCCCGTCCTTCTCTGTATCCTTTCCCCCCAAACATGCTTCTTTACTCTTGTCCTCGATCCTCTGCAACCCCTTGATGCTAGTGGCACCCTTGCCTTTCTTGGGATGAATTGCTTAAAAAAAAAAGATTGTTTAGTCTTCTGAGTAGCAAAAAAATGATGGGTTGACACCCAATATAGCGCCACAGTACATCTTTAAAGAATGATCTTTGAATAGGAACTTTGATAAAACCATATAGGGAAATTTGAATGTTGCATTTGAATACTGGCCGATTTCAAATGTTCTTTTCTTTAAAAAAAACAGTCCATTTTTAATGTGTAGTTAAAAGTAAATTCAAGCTTCAGTTTACAGAACAAAGATTTAATGCAAATAAAAAATATTTCAATATTGAAGAAAAGTGAATTTCTTCTCAAGTTTTATGTTAAAATTGCTGAAAATGTCCAATCTTCGCTTCACTCTTGAAATAGGCTTCATTTTTTAACTAGTCTAAACCCATTACATGTTCATATATTTGATGCTAATAAAAGAAAACAATGCCCCTTAAATATGTTCTTAAGGTATTTTTTATATAGGAATAAAGTGCCGCTGCCGACACTTGAGTTTGAACATAGACTGCCAGTGAACAAACACAGGCGATCCCATTGTTGAATCACGTTCCGACGAGCTACTTTCGCTGGTTCCCGGACTACATGAATTTAAGCGAACCTTCAATGTTAAAACTGTTAAATGCAACCGTCTCTTCTATTCAAACTGCTTTTTCTCTCGTACTTTCCGTCTGTGGAACTCCCTTCTCCTTACTTGCTTTCCCGATGACTATAATCTTCAAATATCCAAGTGTAATGTTAATCGACATCTGACACACTGGGATTGTTCACCGTCCTTCTCTGTATATTTTCCCCAAACATGTCTTTATTCTTGTTCTCAATCCTCTGTAACCCCTTGCATGCTAGTTTCACCCCTGTCTTTCTTGGTGTGAATTGCTTAAAAAAAAGAAAACAATTTAGTCTTCTGAGTAGTTCTCAGCAAAAAAAGAAGAGGTTGACACACAATATATCGCCACAGGTGCATCTTTAAAGAATGATATTTGAATAGGAACTCTGATAAACCATATAGGAAAATTTGAAGGCTGCATTTGAACACTGACCCTTTTCAAACGTTCTTTTATTACTTAAAAACAACAAAAAACCCCCCAAAAACTGTCAATTTTTTTTTATGTGTAGTTAAAATAAATTCAAGCTTCACTTTACAGAACAAAGATTTAATGCAAATAAAAAATATTTCAAAATTGGAGAAAGGTGAATTGCTGAAAATGTCCAATCTTCGCTTCACTCTTAAAATAGGCTTCATTTTTTAACTAGTCTGAACCCATTACATGTTCATACATTTGATGCTAATAAAAGAAAACAATGTCCCTTAAATATGTTCTTAAGGTATTTGTTATATAGGAATAAAGTGTCGCTGCCGACACTTGAGTTTGAACATAGATCGCCAATGAACAAACACAGGCAATCACATTATTGAATCACGTGACCATGGGAGAAACTCATGAGGAGGAAGTCGCGTGACGTCTAATGGTTCACCATTTCTAGTCTATCCTCTATTACTATATGGACCGCTATACTCTACTTATCAAACAAAAGGGCACGTATTCCGCATAGCGGGGGATAAGTTAGGTGGCGTATTTGCGCGTAAGTGAATGTAACAAATTTGACTTGAATACGATCTCGGCTCACCAAGTTCTCATTCAGAGCCGTAAAAGTAAAAAGAAATGAAAAAAGAAAAAAAATATATATATATTTTTTTTTTTTTTTACTTAAAATGAATGCTTTTTAGCCCGAAGCAACAGAATTATTTATTTTGCCTGCTGATCAAACCTAAAACAATATGGCGCGATGTTTTGGTGTAGAAAGGTCTTCAGATTGCTAGATTTGTCTCGTGACAACTTAGGGATTGTTATGCCGGAATTTTAAAAGTTTATTCTTGAAAATCAGGCTCCTGGGATATAGGATGTATGTTCAACTCATTGGAGCTGAGTCTTTATTATTCGATTGTGTTACTTACTTTAACGGTTGATGTGTATTCAACGTCGAATGTTGTGATAAAAAAGCAACAGTAAGAGAAAGAAAATAAAAAAATATGAATAATAAAATATAAAAAAAAAACGGTAACAAATGTGTTTAATCTCAGATTTCTAATAAATTTTTTTAAAGATTTATTTTACTGAGACAAGTTGCCAATTTCACGTTGAAAATCTTTCCAAGTCATCTCATGAATTGCACATAAGGTAGCGATTATTTCCCAGTTGCAGTGGGGAAAAGAATTAAGAAGCTTTTGTAAAGAAAGTCAAGGACGATCGTCTGTAAGAATGATCTCTGTAAAATGTAAAGATAAGCGTTTTTTTTTTTGGGGGGGGGAGATAATCTATTAAGTAGATTTGATTGATGAAGTTAAGGTTCTTCCCTGAAGAATAGAATTGCATGGATGAAAAGCTGCTGATGCCTTTCTTTACAATGGAGATATCTTGTGTGATAAATCTTATCAATTGTTTATATAAACAGACCCATGCTAAACAAGGAATAGAAACCTATTTTCTTGGATGATGATGACATACTAAAAGCGATATGGGTCGTATGTATATAAACCCTCTGCTGTATAGTGTCACAGTTTCACTACACTACTAAAATGAATCATAAATACAATGAGGAATAATCAACATTATTGGCCCTGGTCTTGCGACTCGACTTTAATCATTTACCCCCCCCCCCGCCGTCGTAAGGTTGTCTTTTTGTGTCTTTTCTATAAATGATTATTCACATGTGCACTTCGCTATGGTACCTAGACTTCTTTTCTTTTTAAATTTAAGAGCAGTACTAAATTAATGAGCTCTCGACACCTGTTACAATTCAGGTGGCTAGATGTAGCCGTAGATTCTATGTTAACAGCTTATTTTCTCACACTTCTCGCGTGTGGAACTTTCTTCCGATTCCATCCCTTCCAGCCAACTTTAACCGTCAAAAATTTACATGCATGTTCTCCCACCATTTTTTTTTTTTTGATGAGTAGAGTGGCTAGGCATTACTGCTGTAGTTCACGTATTAACTACGTGTGCTAATGGTACCACGCACCCAATACTATTGCATGATCAGTGACTAAACCTGTTCCCCCACCAGGTTTTTCTGAAGAGAAATACGTCTAGGCAAAAAAATTAGAATAGAATTAGAATTAAAAGCAAATCTTTTCAAAGGTGGGGATGAACCTTCTTCGAATGTAATTGGCTATCAACCCCAGTAGGGTAGACTGGACACCATTATTATGTACGAAATTAAAATTGGTTAGGTATATTTCTTTTAACTGTATACAGATAAGCTTAGCCAAGTCTGCAAGGCAAGCTACGCATGAATTTTAACCCCGATATAATGGAAGGTACTGGTTATGTACTCATTTTCCCAGTAATCCAGCCAGATGTCTGATGAAGATGCTTTTGGCACTCCAATGATTTTCATACATACAAGGTTTGATAAAAAAAAATATCGAGATTGGATCTATAAAAAGAATACAGCACACATCAATTTGGCATTAAATCTACTTCGAAGTAGTCCCCTTCTAAAGCTTCACATTTTATCCAGTGCCATTTCCACTGATGGAAGAATTCAAGAAACTCCTATTTTTGGAATAGCGAACAGCTGCCTAGTCGCGTTCTCTGAGATTTCCTCGACCGTATTCTAATCTTGTTCCTTTCAAGAAGGATTTGATTATTTATACTATTCGCATTGTTCAGACTGTTGTCCTCATTTTTGTTGTTATATTAAAGGCGTTTCGGCCGTTGCACGCTCCAGCTTTCGGCAGGTGATTGGATTTTGAATGTCCGACCAATGCAAATAATATAAATAGTTACAATAACTCATCACAGAAATATAGACAGATATTGAAGGATTTCATTATTGAAGAGGAAAAAGACTCAAGGAGTGAGATCTGAGTAATATAGTGGTTGTCGGACTCAGGTATGTCGTGTTCGGCCCAAAACTGCCGCACAAGGCATGATCAGTGGTGGAACCCCTGTGTGGCGGCGAGACAACCGCACCCTACGCGTTTTCCTTCCAAGCACTGCTATAAAGAGAGGAAGCGCGCGAGAATGTTATAATTTACGGCAACAGAGTTCAAGGGCAGTCTGTGCCGAGCGGCTTCGTTCTCTGTGCGTATTTTAGCTTCACTATTACACCAAGAGTCCCGATACTATTTTTTAAGAGTTTTTCTTACTACAAAAAATGCTGGTTTTAAACAATCCACCCTTAGTACAGTGGGCAAGTGTCACAGCATTAGTAATGTAAGGTTTTCAAACACACCATTCTAAATATAGATATATAACATTTAATATATATATATATATATATATATATATATATATATATATATATATATATATATAAGTTACGAAAAAACTTGGTAATCCGTATGGGTAGTCACAAGGAGGATGAAATCCTGAAGTTCAATGGAGAGCTAATAATTTAAAGAAAAACAGACCACTTTAAGGCTCCATTGTAATAATTTATTTCACCAGATCCATTTTAAGGGACGCCGAATCATCAGATAACACTTCCAAAAGGTGAAACGAAAAATTTCATTCTTCATTTTTCGTTTCACATTTTGGAAGTGATGTCTGATTATCCAGCGTCGTTTAAAAGGTCTCTGGTGAAATAAACTATTACAATGGAGCCTTAAAGTGGTCTGTTTTTCTTTAAATTATTAGCTCCGAATTTTCATTGAACTTAATTAGATTCTCTTAGATTTCTTTGAGTGGTACTTTTTGGCATGTTTTGGATAAATAAAAAAACAAAAACAATCACTCCGCCGTGGAGTAATTCTTGATCCTATAGGTCATTGTTTATATAATAATTTCTTTCTTCATTGAATGCTTCCGATCTGCGTGTGCCCTTGTGTCAATCATAGTAAAGATCAACGTGCTTTTCCCATTGTTTAGATAGTTGATTTCAAATTTTATTCCTGTTATGGCAAGTTCTAACTGGATTGGAAGCACCACCCATTTTTTTTCTTCTTTTTAGCTTCCTGTTTGACTCGGCTTAACAGTAAATACTAATAAGTGATTTACCTGGAGCAGTGTTCATTATTAGTGTAGTGATTTCGATTTCAACCAACAGTGATTCGTCATTTCAAACTGCACCAGAACAATCAAAGCTTCGTAATTATATTAGATGGAGTCATAAATAATTTCATCTTTTGTTTTATTTTATTCTCCCCAAAAAATAAAGTACAGTCACATTTTATTTAATAATGCATTCTCCATTATTTGCAATGACTTCTGGCAACTTACTAGGCAAATTTTGTGTAAATTTCTACAGATTTGGATATGGCAAATCTTTCGACGTTCTCTTGAATACGCTTTTCATTACAGAAAGTTTTCCCATTATTGTGTTTTGCAGCAATTGAAAAAGTTAATAATCGGTTGGTGCAAGATTAAGTGAATATTAGGGCTGGTGTAGAACAGATCAACGGCGTTTCAATGTTTTTTTTTTTTTTTTTTTCGTGTTACTCTTGCTATAGGCGGCTTTGCGTTGACATGGAAGAAAACAAGTATCTGCTGTCACTACAGTGTAGAAATATTGTTATATAAGTGTACTGTAAATTTATTCTTAACTGGCGCCTATGGTTAGTAATTAGGAAGATACATTCGTCAATAGAATCGGTTCCTTAAAACTGAAATTACTTATGATTTAACCTAAGATATATTTCTAAGAATATCAGTGTTTCGTTTTGATGGTGATATTTGTTTTAATAGGTGCTTGATACGGTATTGAAAGAAATAAGACACTATGGCGGTTCCGTCGGGAAAACCTATAGATATTGGTTCGCTATAGAGGTACCAGTGTTTCTAAAAAGTACGAACGATGGAATCATCGAGCCGAGTTCAAATTCTGGCTAAGAGGGTTACCTTTTAATTATTATTATCATTATTATTATTATTATTGGTGGTGTTGTTGTTTTATTTTCTTTGATTTCTGGTGTATATTCATTTCTTTCCGGGTCCCGACCAGAGACCTAAGGTCAGTAATGACATCATGACATTTTCCACTGTGCAGTTTTGAAAAAAAAATCACACATATTTTACTTATATAAAACCCTTCGTAAGGTGCGGGCTGTACTTGTGAGTACAATTTTTTTTGATTTCTTTAAGGCATGGAATGAATAATAATAATAATAATAATAATAATAATAATAATAATAATAAGAAGAAGAAGAAGAAGAAGAAGATCCTCCTCCTCCTCCATCTCATGATCCCATTGTGGTCATAGGGTCACTGTGCAACTGAGAAACTAACCAGCTCCCGCCACATATCTCGTTTGAGAGCCAGAGAGTCATTCGGTCAAGTAGAGCTGGCTATGTCAATTCCTCTCCAGGTGAGACCACAGCTGATGCCTGTATCTTGAAGGCTCGCCTTGGTCAGTGACACATGACGGTTGATTCCAGCGGAGAACCTTCTGAGATTCTCTTTGACATCATTCTTGGATGGAATCCAAGAATGTCCATCCGCTCATGTCTCAACAAGGTTCATCCACCCAAATGTTGTTTATAATACAGCTGAATATCTATCCACGCTCCACACCAGAAAAGCCTGAATAGGAAATCAGTTTAATCCACCAGGATCCAACCATGCAGAAGGTAGTGCTCGGATACATTCTACCAGTATCACTAGTAGAGTAAGCTGATATGAATTATTATTATTATTATATGTATGATATAATTTATCAACGTGATAATATTAATATTTCATTGTTATTGTATTATTAAACCTTGTAAAATTTACGACGCTATCCCATCTCCATGACATAGGTGATTGGACCCTCTCATCATTTTTAGACGGGTAGTAGTGAAATCATATTTGAGAAGATAACTATGGTAGATAGTCAAATGAAGGTTCAGATCCCAAACTCATGTCTGAAGTCGCAATTCCAAGGGTCGTAAATCAGTCTCGAAACTTCAACGCCAGAAGGTACAAAAATCATCATCATCATCATCATCATCATCATCTGTATCCTGACCGTTTGTGGTCGTAGGATGAATGCGCAGCTGAGAAAGTAGCCAGTTCTCGCCACATGTCTCAAATTCATTTACTCAAGCTCGTTAGGCAGGTTATGCATACTTTTTCTCTGCCTCTCCTATCTTCTATCTCTCTTGTGAGGATCGAATTTTCCAAGCCCTCTTATTATATGAACTATACCTTTTCAACTTCAAAATGATAATAATCAACTTCAAAATGGACTTATTTTCAAGTAAAAAAATTAATCAACTCCAAAATGGATTAATCAACTTCAAATTGGATCAATTAACTTCAAAATGGATCAATCAACTTCAAAATGGATCAATCAACTTCAAAATGGAACAACCAACTGCAAAATAAGAATAAACAACTTCAAATTGGAATAAACAACTTCAAATTGAGATATTTTTTTGCTAAATTGAAAATTATTCTTTCAATTAATTTATCCCATGAGTAAGGAAATTGACTGTTCGTCTTCATTATATAGATGAAGAAAAAACTAAAATACAAACAACTTAGAGGCCAAGAAAGCATTGGGTGAGCCTACAGTAAAATTAGGAGGAGAAAGTCCCGTATGGGAAAAAATGATGATTGATGATGATGCTGGAGAAACCTCTACAAAAGAAACTGAAGAAGAATTAGCAACAGCTTCAAAGAGGACTTACCTCAAGAAAACTGTGGCTGGCGAAAAAAAGGCCCAGATTTTAGCTGCACATGCCGCAGCAGGAAATTGGAAAGACCTGGAAAGAACAATTGGTCTGCCTCTGCCAACAGCGTACCGTTGGTTAGACCAGGGTGCTGATAAGAGTGACTCTAGGGGAGGAGCAAGAAAATATAAAATTACGCAAGAGCATAAGAATTTTATTGCCGAATTAATTGAAAACTCTCCTAGGGTCACTCTTCAAGACATTGTAAATAAGTTGGTCGAAAAGTATGAGGTTCGTGTGATGAAAGAATGCATAAGAAAGCACTTGGACTCCATGGCCTTTACTTTAAAAGCGGGTCATTATGAACCAGAAGCTGCCAATAATAATGTCAATAAGGCGAAATGTAAGAATTACGCAGTAGCTTTATTAGAATTTTAGTCCCAAAGTGTGCCAATTCTTTATATGGATGAAACCAATTTTAATCTCCATATTTCAAGAAGAGAAGGTTGCTCTAAAAAAGGCACGAGGTGCACTACAGTTGCAGCCGGATCCAGGGGAAATGACATCCATGTTATTGGATGTATTAGTAATAATGGATTAGTTCATCATAAAATTAAAAGAGGTTCTTTCAAAAAAGAGGATGCGAAAGAATGGACCAGGGAGTGCCTTAGAAAGGCAAATGAAATTTATGAAAGGGGAGTTGTCTTAGTTATTGATAATGATCCTTGCCATACTTCAATTGAAGAAGTTGTTGAGGAGGATGAATTTAGGCAACACCAAATTTTCAGACTTGCCCCCTATAGTCCAATGTTTAAATCCCATTGAAAAGGTTTGGTCAGTCATTAAAGCTGACGTAAAAAGAAGTACGGCAGACTCAATTGTTGGGATTTTAAGAGATGATGGCCAGGGATCTTTAACTAATAAAGGATTCTGCCTCAGCAAGTTAGAAGCGATGATCTCCGAGGCAATTAATAATATTTCCCCTGAGACTTGCACTAACTTCGTATCTGGAATTACTTCCCTTTGTAATTAACTTAGATGATGTAATCTTTTAAATAAATTTCTTAGGAACGTTTATATTTTTTATATCCCTTTTAAGTAAAAATAAAATAATAAATATTAAATTTATTAGTATTATATTAATTCTCAATTTGAAGTTGATTAATCCAATTTGAAGTTGATTATTTCTCATTTTGAAGTTGTTTTCCAATTTGAAGTTGATTAATCCATTTTGAAGTTGATTGATTCATTTTGAAGTTGATTAATCCATTTTGGAGTTGATTAATTTTTTACCTGAAAATAAGTCCATTTTGAAGTTGATTATTATCATTTCTAATGTTAAGTATAATTTTAGTGCTATAAAAATGGATCTACTGGGTGTAAAAATAAATCCACATAGCAATAATCTTCGTCACTCATAAAGAGCCAAGCAAATGCGTGGTCTAAAGTAGTGTTCGTTTATTGTTGTAAGAAAGGTTCTGATTGGTTGAGATTCGTAGAGAATTGAAATCCTTTACCATATTCGGAAGTGTACTAAAGTCGACTTGGTCTTGATTCTGAGTGTTTTAATTTCAATAGATAGTACAAAGAAGACATGATTTTTGGGGTAAGACTTGCCTTTCTCCTTCGGTGCAAAAATAAACAAAAATAAAGGAACATTTAACGTTCATAGTTAATAATAATTCTCGTCATGCATCGTTCAAAAAAAGGATGATGTGGCAAGCCATATTCGGTTACCTCCTGAAGTGAAGACTGTCCTATATATTAATGGATAGGAGATCAATTTTTATGAAAACAAGTTTACTAAGTATGATACTGTAAAATAAGCAGTCCAAAGAAAGATCAGTAAGAATGGCCGCCGCCTGTTCTTGGATGCATGAAGTTCTCGTTTCTCTTTCTCAGACTAATGTCTTACTTTAAAGCAAAAACGTGTATCAAATTTCCACCAGCGAGAAAATGTTTTCAGTCACAAAAATTAATTCTGAAAATGATGCACTTTGTCGGCGAAACACACCAGATGTAGAAAGTTATCATAGATTACAGGCGCCAAATGTTTTCAAGAATAATTTTAAAATTCTTATATATATATATATATTTATATATATATATATATATATATATATATATATATGTGTGTGTGTGTGTGTGTGTGTGTGTGTATGTGTGTAGATAGATAGATAGATATTTATGTCTTATGTATATGTATAGAAGTGTACAAACACACACACACACACACACACACACACACACACACATATATATATATATATATATATATATATATATATATATATATATATATATATATATATATGTAGTAATCCGTTGGTATAATCCAGGCGAGTCCTATTAACACCACATAGAATTTGAAATATGTTAGAATTGACTCACAAAAAGAGCGCTCAATGCTTGTTTTCATTAAACAGAGCAAATTTTCTTTACAACTGGAATTAAGATACCTTTTAGTTAATGACTACACTACAAAATGACTCCATAAATAGTTTGAAAAATCCTGCAAATTTTAAAATTAAAAATTCTTGGATGTTACTGCAGAAAGGCAGAAATCTGCCTCATCAGTCATGTATCGAAAGATACGTGATCGCCTAAACACATAACTGACTTGTATATATATATATATATATATATATATATATATATATATATATATTTGGATAGATGTGAGTTTGTGACCCTGGGTTTCACGCTTTAGCTTTAGCTAAACCCAGTGTCACAAACTCACATCTATCCAACCAAAATATGTTAGCTCTATCTCTGATATTGAGCGCTTTCTAATAAGTACTGCGCATATAATATATAAATAATTATACATATATATATTTGTTTATATTTATATACACTTTTCACATATATATATATATATATATATATATATATATATATGTATGTGTGTGTGTGTGTGTGTGTGTGTGTGTGTGTGTGTGTGTGTGTGTGTGTGTAAAACCTCAGATATAAATAAAGTATATCTGCAGAAAATCTATATGTATAAAGACAAAAGGAGACCATTTCTTTACCAACGCGTTACGTGCCCTCCGATATGAGCATCCATTTTAAAAAATAACGTTTAAACAAATATATTAACCGATGCCATAAAATTAGCCGACGGCGTTACTTAGATTTCGTATAAATTAAAATACATCAACGCTATATTTCTTAATACTGGAAACATTTACTTACAAAGACTGTTTACCATGGAGATGAGATCTTTTTTGTTTTTGTGAAAATTAAATTTGGGTTCACCGTTCAGTTTTATTTAAAATGAATAAATACTATTTCGACTTAAAATAATGAATAATAATTACACTAATAATAATAATAATAATAATAATAATAATAATATATATATATATATATATATATATATATATATATATATATATATATATATATATCCAAAAAAGACAAATAATAAAAAATAAAGAATAACAATAACATTTATTACTTTCGTTTATTAGGCATTAAATTACAGCAGTTACCGAACTCCAGAGTTTACATTTAGCCATAAGAATATTTTTGAACATTCTTAAATATAAAAAAAATGTTAAATACTGATAATAGTTTTACATCTGTTTATTAATACATTTTGCGAACGATTTTGTTGGTAAAGAAAAGTATTCTTTTTGTCTTCACACACATAAACACACACACACATAAACACACACACACATAAACACACACACACACATATATATATATGAAGGTATGTACCTTTGTGCACATGATATTACTGAATACTCATATATATATATATATATATATATATATATGGATATGCATGTGTTTTTGAACATAGAAATATAGGTCCTTGCTCGATTCGATAATCGTTATATTTATTTTTTATATGTTTATATTTGATTTGTAACCTGTAGTCGATATTAAATTTGTCAAATTTTCTTAATTACACAGCGGCCCTTTTAATAAATGTCCTTCAGTTTTAGTTCCCACTACCCCATCTCTCTCCCCCACCCGTTTTTCTTTTCTTTCCCTCTCCCTCTCTCATGTTCTGATCTTTAAGTTTAAATCGTCTATTGTGTGTGTATGTCACCACAAAATGTCAGTCCAGCTCACTTTCTGAGCGACTGTTCGGTTTAACTCTCTTCCTACGGGCGGGAGGAACCCGAAGGAGGCTACGCCGAAGGGCGGCGTCTCCTTCGGGGAGGTTAAACCGGCCCTGAACCCGTTTATACGTGTTCAAATGGGCTATTTTTTGGCCGAGCCTAATGGTTCGGAAATGCCCACGTTAAAAAGGCCTTGTGCCACATGACACCCTCGTGGCGGGTGGTGGCTGAATATCATCACCACAAAATGTATCCTTTCCGGTTACATCTTTAATGTATTAGACATCCGACAACATTCATATTTCTCTCACTTAAACCGTCTTTGACTCCCCTCTCTAAAACTTCTCTCTGTTAAGTTTTAATCTCCCACCTTCTCTCGTCCGTTACCCCTCTCTTTAGCTCTAACATTTGTCCCACACTCTCATTCTCTTCTAAATTTTTTTCTCTCTAAATTTTTTTTTTCTTTTTTGAATTTGTAGGTCTGATGAATTGGATCGTATTTACGATTCCAATGGAATAAATTATGCCCATGGAATATATTTGTGTTTAAGCCTTTTTATTATATCCTTACTCTGTCCTGGACATTGAGTTCTACCCGATTTCTATCCTCTTGGAATGTTTTTTATACAAAAAATATATATGTATGCGTATGCATGTATGTATATATATTTATATATTTTGCATATGTATGTGTATATTTACCACTAATATTATCTATCTATCTATCTATCTATCTATATATATATATATATATATATATATATATATTAAAAATATAGCTTTAATGTATACAATGTATGTACTTTCATAGGTAAAATTACTCCATATCAATAATAGACCGTGTGTAACTATAAGATTGGCTACCTCAGTCAACACCGATGGACGAAATTTTCATGTCTATTCCTGGCCTGAAGATTGCGTTCAAGTTTGGAACAGACTGTCGCCCCTCGGTGTTGACCTCAGTGCCTAATCTTTCATATATATAAATATATGTGTGTGTGTGTGCTCTCACGCGTGTGTCTGTGTAAAAAAAAATTATTATTATAATTATATATGTATATATGTGTGCGGGTTTACATACACCCACATAATAAACTCTCAAAAATATGTTTTCCATCTTCGCCTAAATATGAGCTGATACGAAAAATTGCTTTTACGTTATCAATTTTTTCTTTTCACTTTTTTTTTTCTTCTTTTAGTTTTAAATTTTCTTTTCTTTTTTTACGTTTTGTTTTTGCTTCCATTTTTCCATTAACGCTGGCCTGTCAAAATCCATCATGGCGGCTCTCCGTGATGATCTCAATTAGTCAGATAGGTTGTTAAATTGAACATATAACACCAAAATATATTTTTCCCCCGCTTCAGGGCTTTCTAAAATGAAGGAAAAAAAATCGCGTATGAAGGTTTTCAAGATTGCCACTATAAATAAAATTCAAATTTTTTTTTCCTTCTACTGACGTTGGTTCAAAAAAGGCGACAATATTATTGTTATAAACATTTATTTGACCGGAAGTTTTAAGAGGATATCTAAGACCGATTTGTCTCTTTTCAAAATAACAAACACTGAAGTATATGATAGTTCCAATGTTAGAACATTAATCAAATTTATGTTGGTGTATGAAGGAGATTAAAATCTTTATACCTAGGAATATTTTAGTAAAATCTATAAGGAACCGGACAAAAATGAATTCTCATATGACGTGTCTTGTCCCTTAGGACACCATCTAATCAAAGTTATGTCTACGTTGATATGATCACACTTTAGCACCATAGGGTCTTAAGGGATGGGGCGTGTCACATTGGAGGTTTTTTCTCTTTGTCATAGATTTTCCTGAAATTGTTTTGATATATGAAAAATTATATTATTATCATATGTCAGTTTCTAACACATAAATATTAAATATTGAGGTATGATTTTAATTCACAAGTCAATGTTTTAACAATAAAATTGACATTAACTCTGTAACAACATTGTATATTTTACTCTATTAGAAATGTTTACAGTAACATTTTTTTCTGTCTATATTTCTGAGATTGTAATTATTGTAATTATTTACATTTTTCGGACTGTTGTCCACATCTTTATTGTCAGATTATACGACATTTCAACCGTTGTACTCTCCGGCCTAATTCAGGTGACATACGTTGGATTTTAGAATCGATCACTTTATTTCGTTCACAGGGGTAGATTGGTCTAGTTCCACGTGCCATGCCTTTTCTGTATATCTCAGTTTCAGCTAATCACATTTAGTAACTCAACTCTCCAATTTTTTTTTGTTTATCTCTGCTGTGGCCAGGTATTGAACTCAGAACACTTTGGGCAAATTCATTGCATTACTTTGGCAAACGTTTTTATCCACTGGCCGTGTGTCCTTCGGGATTAAGTAAAAGGTTCGTTTCGATATTTCAATGTATATCAGCTGAAAGAGGCCGGAGCGTACATCGGTCAAAACGTTGTGAATGTGACAATAAAGATGAGGACAAGAGTATAAACAATATTAAATAGTGTAAATATTAATACTATTTATACTATTGTTAACCCAATATAAGAACTGAGAAACAAAGTAGAGTGTTGTTCAATGGGGTTGTTGTAACTGTATAAGCGGATGAAGTGTATATTATGAGGGTACGTAGGATAAATAACGTGGAACTTCCTCATTGCCAAAGTAGAGCGTAGAGAACGTGGATGATTCGACCCTTTGGTCCTAGCTGTGGAGGTCTGAACCCGTAGAACTAAAGTATGTAGCTCGATTGAAAATTTACGATAAATCTAGCGATGGATTTGCGAGAATTAAACAACGTTTTGTTTGTGATAAAGGAAATGTAAGGTAGAAATAAGTACACGTAAACTTTTTGAAAACAAAAACTATAAAATTAAGGATTGGGTAGATCGAATCCAGATATGGCAGCAATAGAATATTTTTGGTCAGATCTGAATCTTTTAGAAATAATACGTGGCAGGAGCTCTCAGTTAAGTTTTTTTTTTTTTTTTTTTTTTTTTTTTTGTATGGGTCGCAGGAAAAGGAGCTGCCTCAAATGTGAAGCAAGATATTGTAAAGCGATAGTGTGATGAGAACAGAATTTGGAAAATTACTAGATGATGGATACAGATAAAAAGCAATGTGGAAAAAAAATGTAATTGGAAACATTGAAAGATAAGAAACGAATAAAAGCTAATTTGAAGAAAAATATTAGATTTTCAAAGGCAAAGAAAATGCATTGACCATTAAGGAAAAATTTGAAGTTGGTATGGCGCATATAGATATAGAAAACACGCACATTTATTGATAAAAACAAACTTTTTAAATCCATGGAAGCAACTCAACTAGCATCTTTTAACATGTAAGATAAATATGGAAACCTGGTGAAGAAGTACGTGAAAACTGATTTCCCAGGTGTATTTTATTTACACACACACACACACACACACACACACACACACACACACACAACACACACACACATATATACATATATATATATAGATAGATATAGATATAGGTAAAGAAATAAATAGATAGATAGGTGCGTGTATATATATATATATATATATATATATATATATATATATATATATATATATATATATATATATATACTGTGGGGAAATAAATATTCGGACACTTCAAATTTTGTATTTTTATAAATGTAAAAGCCTTAAATAAAACATATTCGGTACATTTTATGTATAAAGACACATACTATTAAAAAAATAATAATACACTTAATTAATTCTTATTCTAACAGAAATTAATGCATTTTTAAAAATTCTAACTGGTGAAAAAAGTATTCGTACAAATCAATTATTAGAATAAAATCATCAATTAATTATGAAAAAAGTATATTCTAGAATGTTCCACAAATGTTATCAGTAGTTATAGTTAACGCTATTAGACATTATCAGAGCATTCTGCAATTTCTAGTCTTACGAGAAGGTTCTAATAATGCGTAAAGATAAAGAATTGACTATTTCACAAAAACAACGCATTTTGTCTCTTTGGAAAGATGGGAACAGTTACAGAACGATTTCTAACAACCTAAATATTCCTTTTACTACAATTGCTTCGTTCATTGAAAAGTTTAAAACTCGTAACAGCGTCGAAAACCAAAGACGAACAGGTGCTCCGAGGAAGATTTCTCTAAGATCAGCAAGGATATTAGGACGCCAGATCCCACAAAATCCACAGGTTACCCGAGAAGAGCTGCAGGAACATCTGCGTGCATTAGGGATTAAAGTAACCAAGCGTACAATAAGTAATGAACTACACAAAAACAGTTTGAAATCACGCATCTCAAGGAAGACTCCACTCCTCTTGAAACGACACAGAGATGCTAGGCTAAAATTCGTAAGGGAGCATAAGGATAAAGAATATTCGTTTTGGGAAAAAGTAATATGGACAGATGAAACTAAAATAGAGTTGTTTGGTCATAATTATCGAAATCATGTGTGGAGGATGTTGTTCATGATGACGGTCGTCTTCGAGTATAGAATCCAGAGGTTAGCAGTGAATATTTCGAAGACAGTAGGAAAGCGTTGTTCAGGTTAGCAGTGGATATTTTGTAAAAGGTAGCAGAGCATAGTTCGTCCTTCTGGTTCTCTTCGCCTGACAAGCTGGACTGGACATTCGGGTAGAGTGAACAAAAATGGCCGCCTTTATACACGACGGATTAAATATTCTACGTCTTCTGATTGGTTAACCTTCTATTGGTAGACTATAAAGGGAGTCAAGTCATTTGGGCTAACTCACTAGTTACATATATATATATACACAAAAAACTGCAACAGAGGAAGGACGGTGAAGCCTACTTACCAAAGAACACGTTGCCAACTGTAAAATTTGGTGGTGGCAGTATCATGATCTGGGGCTGTTTTTCTGCAAAAGGTGTTGGCAGAATATCAATAATAGATGGCAAGATGAATGCCGAAAGCTACCAGAAAATCCTGCACAACGATTTAATGCGTTCTGTTGAGAGACTTCGGCTACCTCCTGATTGGGTTTTCCAACTGGATAATGATACTAAGCATACCGCTAGATCTACAAGGAAATGGTTAGCTGAAAGTAACGTTAATGCCTTTCAATGGCCGAGTCAGTCCCCAGACTTGAACCTAATCGAGAATTTATGGCGATATTTGAAAATTCAAATTGGGAAAAGGGCACCAACAAATATCAAGAATTTGAAGACAATATGCCAAGAAGAATGGGACAAAATACCACCCAATGTGTGCAAATCATTAGTTGAGACGTACAGGAATAGACTGGTAGCTGTTGAACTCAATAAAGGATATTCCACAAAGTATTAAATTAAGTTAATATGCTTTTTTCGTTTTGTACGAATACTTTTTCCATCAATTAAAATGAAAAAAATGTATTTATGTTAGAATTAAGAATTAATTAAGTTTATTACTATTTTTTAATAAAATGTATCTTTACACATAAAATGTATCAAAATTTGTTTTAGTTAAGGCTTTTACATTTATAAAAATACAATTCTTCATGTGTACGAATATCTATTTCCCCCCACTGTATATATGTATATATATATATTAAAAATATGATTTAAAACATGTAAAACTTTAGATATATATAAAATATATAACTGTAAAAAGACAATATGAATAAAAATAAAAGGAAAAACTTTTTTACCGACGCATTTCGTTCTCTGATTCACCAACAGTTACAAGATTTACTCACTTCCGTTAATTAGGCTTTAAATTACATCACTTAGCATCCTCCATACTTTGGCCTTCACAGTTAAACTGAAATAAATTAATGAACGTTCTTGTTAAGTATTTTTTAAACTTTTTCCACTTTTATGATAAGTTATTTAACATCAGCATTGGCACAATAATTTTTCATGACATCCTCAAAGAAAAAGTATGTTTAATTTAACAAAAATATCTATAGAGGTTTTAAACTTATTCATGCTTTATGTGGTGGTATATTGCTTAGAGGAATTATATCGGTCCACAAAATCTTACATGTCAGGCGAGGTCTCCAATATGGAAACATTTTAAATCTAATCAGGGTTATGAGCCCAAGTCTATTTAACTTTTTATTAGACGGTCCTGAGCATGTAAAGAGGTGAACAAATGGGCGCTGGTCATTTTTAGCGATCAATATCACATTTCAAACGAATCTACTAATAGAAGACAACAATACTACATTCTTTTCCAAGGCCAATGTACTGGTGTTTAGTGGAAGGCTATGTTGATGTTGTGGTGTCCTCCCTCTATGTTAGACTCTTCCGCCTACTATAAGATTAGTAGGACAGAAGGCTTCGGAGAATCGGGAATAGATTGAGCGCTATTTCATTCGATACACCCTCACTAGTCGTGTAATACTCTTCTGGTTTACTTCCTGTTTAATATACGATATATCTGCAAACTTGGTTGTTGTTATTACTTAACCATTTACTTGGTCACAACAGCTGAGAACATAGATATTTATAAATGGGATATGAATGATCTTGAAAAGAAAATCAACATCTTTTATCAACAGTTCATAGAATTGGAGTCAAAATAAATAATTTCCAATACAGAGACGATGATCTGGAATTGGAATGAATGCATTTTTGGCACATACAATGAATCTGTCATAAACATTCCGGATGCGGACTTAGTAAATACTAAACACTTCAAGTACATCTGTGTACGGATCTGTTATAACAGAATAAACGTGCGAGATATGGAAACTAAACAGAAGAACAGGTTGCGCTACAGATAGTTTCGACGACACCGCAAATTGTTACAAAACTAAAACCTCAACATAAAAAAAACACTTAATGTTCTTAAATAGCTGTTGTAGTTTGTTTTTTTTTTGTTTTTTTAAGCAATACGCCCCGAGCAAAGCGTGAAGCCACTAGGATGCAGGGGGTTGCAGAAGATTTGGAGCGGGAGCAGATAGGAGTGATAGAAGAAAGGATGAAGACAAGGATAATGGATAGATCAAGGTAACTGGAGATGTCGATTGACATTACATTTGAATAGTTAGAGATTATAGCTCTCAAGGAAACAGTAATTGGGAAGGGTGTTCCACAGGCGAAAGGTGCGAGGTATGAAGCTATTGGAGTAGAAGAGACGGCTACATTTAAAAGTTTCTACAGTGTAAGGGTGAGAGCGGGATGCCAGCCTCGTAGGGCGCTTGAATTCATGAAATCTGGGAACCAGTGAAAGCAGCTCATCGGAGCAATTACGATGAAAGTATTTGTAAAAAAGAGAGAGGCGACGGCGCGTCTGTGAGAGGGCAACTGTAGACGAGATGCCAGATCAGGGCCAATTATATTACATATCCGCCTCTGGATCTTGTCGAGAACTCCGAGGTAAACAGAAGGTGCACCAGACCATATATGGCAGCAATACTCCATGCAAGGGCGAATGGTTGATTTGAAGTATCGATTCCGGGGAGAAAAATTTCCTGGCGCGTCACAGAGAGCCAACTTTCCTTGCGGTGGACGAAGCAGTTGACTCAATGTATTTATTCCATCTCAGGTCAGCAGTCAACGTGAAACCGAGCAGACCCAGAAAGTTGCTCTCAAGAAGTTAACTATCAGACATTCTAATGGGGGACAGGGAAGGATCTCTATGGTGATTAATAGAGAGTAGTTTAGTTTTTGAGGCGTTAAAGTTGACCAGCCAATTCTTGCCCCAGTTAACAACCGATTGGAGGTCCATTTCAAGACGCACGGCCAGGTTAGTTTTGTCAGTGACACTAGATTTGTTTTTGAGGCAGGAGTAAATTGTAGTGTCGTCCGCGTAGATGCCAACTTGGGAATCGATGGCGTCAGGAAGGTCGTTGATGAAAATAAGGAATAGAGTGGGGCCAAGGATGGAGCCTTGGGGAACACCTGCGTTCGTGGGATAGGAACTGGAGGAGAATCCGTTGAGAACGACCTTCAATTCACGGTTTGACAGGAATGATTGTAACTCACCTATAGTAGAGTGAACTCTTCCGCCTTTCACAAATATTAACATGCGTGATTTCGTGTGAGCAACCGAGATGCAGTTTAGCCTGACCGTTCGGACGGAAACGTCTGTCTGCTTATTACTAACACTCTGTGTTTGTATATATCTGTTATTTCAATACACTGGTTCAACTTACCTTCGTCTTCCGTGCCTTTCTTTCTGGCCCTTAAACAGGCCACAACAATAGCCTCATAAGATCAAGACTTTCATATGGCTGTTATCCTTGGCTCCAAACACGTTCAGAAATATCTAATCTGTCAGCAGTATACAGTTATACAGTTTCTTTCTAAGACCAATGGTGACAAAAGGTTTTGAGTGGGTATATCCTATGTGTCTTGGTGAACTTACGCTACAAAATCACAAACAAAGACATTTTCCAAATAACAAAAAAAATCACTTGAGAATTTCAATAGTAGCAACAACTAAAATAGCCACCACATGTAATTTGTAGAGAAAATAATGGCATAATCAAGATTTTCACATTCTATGCCACTTCAAATAAAAGTTTAGAAAGGAAACCGCCATTAATACTGGAAAGATCAATAACAGCTACTGGACTTGAGAAATCGATTTTTCTGAAGAAAAAACTAGTTTTAAGAGAAGGATTTAATGAATTTCAATCAACAGTTGTATTAGCTGATTGGTCAATGAATGTTGAATGTTTCCTCATAAGGAAACAATTATTATTACCAATATCATGTTTGTGTTAGCAGAAGGAAGAAATAGTCAACAAAAATAATTTAGAAGACTTTACTTTATTTTTAATACTTAACATATTAAACAAAATGTTGCTGTCCGAATATAATTTTACAAATATACATGGGAATCCTGCCAAAAGTGAAGTAACGATGACCTGATGATCTTTGTAGGTGTGAAACAGCTACGTAGCATATAATGTCTATTCAGTCGACATTATATATCTGTGTAAAAAACTCTCCCAATACGAACTTGAAAACTGCTATTACATTTTTCTTACTGGCAATTCTGATCGTCAATTCATACATACTTGCATTTTCATTAAATAAACCGGTTTTTATAAAGCGATATATATCTACTTATATATATATATATATATATATATATATATATATATGTTGATATAAGTGATTAATCATATATATGCACATTCATACATATTTACAAATATATTTAAATATCTAAAATTTAACATACTCAACATATATAATAAGAACGTTTATATATATATATATATGTGTGTGTGTGTGTAGATATATATATATATATATATGTAGATATATATATAGAGAGAGAGATAGAGAGAGAGAGAGAGAGAAAGTGAGCGATTCGTGATTAATTGTATATGCAAATAAGTGTGTAAATTCATAATAATATTTACAAAAATATTCATAGATGAACGTACACACAAAGTTATATATATATATATACATACACACACACACGCATATATATATATATATATATATATATATATATAAATTGTGAAATAGGCATGGGTGTGTATCAAGCACATATATTTCAACAGTTGCATATGTATATTTGTATATTGGCTTTCGTGATTAATCATGCTTGCATTAATCACAATAGACATGTACACTGCGGTAATTTAGTTGAAATAAATAACATCACTTTAAAAACATATTTGTCGAAGATTTGACAATAGCATGACCATGGCGTTTCAACACAAGCAGGCTTCCTTCTTTTCCTTGACGTGTCATGACAAATGCGCATATAAAATCAATTTCTGGAGAGAATTGTATTCCGCATTCTGGTGTGTGTGTATTTTTTACAATTGATAGTGCGAATAATTTCATCATATCGAAATGTTTTAGCAAATTGTATAAACTACACATTCAATTAACTTTCAAAAGTAATTGCAATGTAGCTAAATGACAAGACAGTAAACTGTGAACACAAAATCAGTGACGTTCAGCAAAGAAAACATTTGACATGATCAACATTTAATATAACATGAAAACGGTTAAGCGAAAATGTGAATCCGTATATAAAAACTAGCACGTACACAAAAACACATACACATTCACGCAAAAAAAACGTATATGGCCGCATATATATATATATATATATATATATATATATATATATATATATATATATATCATATTATTATAAAACCCAGGTTGTGCGTGTGTGTCTGTACGTTTATATATTGGATCGGATTGCCTACATACCGATTTCAACAAAACTTCACAGGACTACGTTAAATTACCTAGCGGTGGTCCTGACAGCGCCAAAAATTGGAAAAACACAATTGTTTTACATGAAATCAATTTGAAAACACGATTAAGAGGCATCGCTGACACGAGAATGAAAGGGGGATAACTCATATCGAGTTATACTTATTATAAAACTCAGGTTGTGTGTGTGTGGGTGTTCGTTTATATATGGGATCGGATTTCCTGCATTTTTCAACCGATTTCAACAAAACATCACTATTTTTTGGCAGGTAGTGTTTCTTATTGTCTTGCACACTTTTTTCTTTATTTTTACATTCAGAATGCTTTAAAAATTCCATTTACAACACAATTGTTTATCATAAAATTCTGTTGAATCGGTAGACTCATAACGATTGAAAACAACGTTTTTGTTTGAGTTTCGGTTTGACCAATTCGTAAAAAAAAAAAAAAAATAATAATTAAACATGCGTGTCCGTCAACCTTAAACAATAATCTTTGTTAATTTTAATTTTATTTTTACTAGTATATTTATATATATATATATATATATATATATATATATATATATATATATTACTGACACCCTAAAACGAGTGTATTATGTGCATTTTAAAGGTTAACATTGAGTTTAATATCTTAGCTGCAGGTAGATGAGATGCTCAAATTTTCCGCTCTACCAGTTTTGCTAAAAGTATCTTCGATTTTTCTACAAATATGTTAATGGCATTTTCTCTGATGAGCTTCCAATTTTGGTATTTGGATTTTCATGATTTAATCGTAGCACTAGATTAGAAGCTCTGTCTCTTTATTTTACTGTTGAAATTGCTACATATAACAGGAAGTTGAATTCTAATCGCTTTTTTTCTCTCACACTTCTCGCTTGCCGGAAATCTCGTCGGGATTCTTGCTTTCATGTCAACTACGATATTCAAAAATTTAAAAACAATCGTTATTTACTGTTCAGCTGAATTTTTTCTTGTATTTTCCTCTTTCTTCAAAACATTTCCCAAGTTTCTTTCACTCAGAGTGAACCCTGGTATCTTAGTGGCTTAATCGCCTTGCCAGTGTGAAATAATTAAATAAACACAAGTTTCTTATGGAGTTTACTATCCCTTTGCTTTTATCCCTCTTGCCTTGAATATGACTTCTGAGTGCCTTCTTTTACATTTGTTGTTTCCCCCGAGGACGTAAGCGATCAAGGAACGCCACAAGTTTCTGTTCTTTGTGGCTCTTAATTCAAATTCTCTAAATGGCTTTCATAATTTTTCTAAGATTCTGTTATCTTCAAATCACAGCAAGATAAATCTCTTTTTCTATATGCCGGCTACCAATCCTTTCTGTAGTTCTTAGTAAGCTATGTCTTTTTACTATCTATCCTACCCTATACGATGTTCTGCGAAACATTTACACAACTTTGTCAGCTAAGTTACATGCTCTCTCCCTCTGCCACTCTGGCATGGCGTTTTGTGGCCGATATCATTCCTTATAAGCCATAATGCGAAACCTTCATTTTCAATAAGTCTTTTTGCTTTAACCATGATATATCAGGTCATCCTATAAGTTCTGTTCGAATTTTAACTCAGGAAACTCAGCAGCCGAAGCGGCTAGAAACATTCACTCAGCTTATGGAGAGGAATGTGTGAATGCAAGAACTTGCAGAAGATGGTTTGCAAAATTCAGAGGTGGAGATTTCACCCTTGAAGATGAAGATCGAACCGGACGTCCAGTTGAGTTTGATGAAGTGTTTCTTGAAGAAGCCCTTGAAGAAAATCCTGCTTTATCAGTTGAGGAATTGGCAGTGGTTCTCAGTTCAAACCATACAACTGTTCATCGTCATCTTCAACAAAAAGTTCTTAAACTTGGAAAATGGGTGTCTCATGAATTGTCTGAAAACAACCTCAAATCCCGAGTTGACATCTGCTTTTCTCTCCATTCTCGCCAACTTGTTTCACCTTTTTTGGATAGACTTGTGACTGGCGACGAAAAATGGATCTTTTATCGAAATGTTAAGCGTCGTAGACAGTGGCTTGGTAAAGGGGAAAGATCCCAGCCACAGCCGAGAAGAGAACTTTATGGGCAAAATGTTCTTCTTTCAATCTGGTGGAATCGCCAAGGAATAATCCACTTTGAATTCTTACCACCTAATGCAACAATTTATCGCTCAAATACACTGTCAGCAATTAGAGCGTTTGAACCAAGCTTTGAGGAAAAAAGACCTGCTCTAGTGAATCGAAAAGGGGTGATGTTTCATCAGGACAATGCGCGACCCCACACAGCAAGAATCACGTCACAAAAGATCGAAGAACTTGGTTGAGAGAAAATTGCTCATCCACCTTATTCCCCCGATCTTGCTCCTTCAGACTACGATTTGTTTCGTAGCTTACAGAATCATTTAGAAGAATCAGCTTTTATAACACACGAAGAGGTTAAATCTGACATTTGTGAGTTCTTCGAATCAAAGCCAAAAGAATTTTACAGTAATGGAATTAGTAAGCTTGTTAATAGATGGAAGGAAGTCATAGATAATCAGGGAAAATACATTGTTGATTGAATCTGTAATTCAATGTAACATTTGGTCACTTGTTTTCTTTGTTCAAAATTCGGACAGAACTTATGGGATGACCTGGTAGTATCTCCATAGCAATATCGTAACAAATCTTATTTACTTCTAATTCATAAGAATGATGGAAATCCGCCACATTCTTGGCAACCATTGTACTGTAGTGAGAGACAAATGGTTCCTTCCTCCTTAATTAAACCAACTTTTTATCACCTTCTCTTTATATTGCAAATCATTTTTTCTGCAGAATGATCTAACCATTGCAATGTCAATTCATTCTTTTTTTTTGGTGGGGGTAACTGTTTGATGTTTTACTTTTAGATGATTATAAAATCCTACATATTCCTGGTGTAATCTACAGTTGCATCGTTTACAGTCCAAGTAAAGAAATGATGCCCCCCCCCACACACACAGTCATGCTTAACCGGAAATGAAGAGCATTGGCATAGAAAGAGAATCTCTTCTTTCTTAGAATGTACCCATGTCTTACAAACTCCATTTCCGTTTCATCTGACCGCACAAATGGTACTTAAATGCCTTCTTCTTTGAGTAGGTAAGCTTTTGCGAAAGTTTTCGTATGCATCACTTGAAGGAGCAGACTCCATGTTGCATTGTAGTCATAAAGGTTTCCGATATACTTAAAAAAGAACAAAACAACTTCATATCTTGTTGCCATGTTCAATTAGATTATTCAATGTTGTCTTAAGTTTCACCGTGTCGTTGTTACTGGCATCTTGCAAAAGTTTACTTGACAATCGAGAATATAATATTTATTTCCGAACATATTCTATTATATTGTATTGTCGTGAATAAATTATATTATTCTCTATAATGGAATGTGATATTAATAATCTGTTTGAGTTGTTTTGTGACTGTTATCATTCCTTATAAGAAGCCACAATGCGAAACCTTCATTTTCAATAAGTCTTTTGGCTTTAGCCATGATATAGTATCTTCATAGCAATTTCGTAAAAAATCTTATTTACTTATAATTCATAAGAATGGTGGAAATCTACAACATTCTTGGAAACCATTGTACTGTAGTGGGTGAAAAAAGGTTATCTCCCCTTGATCAAACAATAATAACAATAAAAATTACAAATATGCACGAGTAAAGAAAACAGAAACGTGGCCAGACGAGACCCTCACGTGACATCGTTAGGTAGGATAGTGAATCTTTCTCTTTTGCTCGTAGAAGTTAATATATCAAGGCGCATGCATTTTAGATTCGTGACAAACCCAAAAGATATGTACAAAAGTTCTTATTGTATTTTGAATGTAGATATATGCGAATTTTTTATAAAGGATTTCGAATATATATATATATATATATATATATATATATATATATATATATATATGGAAATGCTTATATATATGTTGTAACCTAGGGAAGGTTACTGAATACAATAATGAAACGAAGGTTGGTAATGAAGGATAATACTTAGGACAAGAACAACACATATAAGATTCGCCAGCGGCGCGTAGAAGAAGTAGTCAACTGCTAGAAATCGAGTCAAGTGAATTTCACAATTAATCTCCAACTGCAGGATATCTACCAATCGCCCCACGTGGTCAGATGTGTCACAAGG
Organism: Acanthosepion pharaonis; assembly: GCA_903632075.3. Lineage (NCBI taxonomy): Eukaryota > Metazoa > Mollusca > Cephalopoda > Sepiida > Sepiidae > Acanthosepion > Acanthosepion pharaonis. The sequence goes on from CAHIKZ030001166.1 coordinate 288,688, forward strand.
CCGTATTTAATGTGGGGTATCCGAGCTCGCAGGATCGGTTAAAAATTCCCCGAAGACTCTGTATAAATCGGAGCTGGGTAGCTTTTTTCTGGGACGAGACTCTGCCCTTCGACATAACCTAGCCTGGGGATCCTGTCTGCCCGGAAGCAAAGAGTTTGACCAGAATCTCCAACTGCACGCCAACATACAGTATTTACTACTGTAGTAATGTCAATGGGGACATACCCCTTATCGTCCGTAGGTATGCTTCAACAATATATATATGTAAGTGTTTTCATACGAAGACTTTTGTGTTTTATTTGAACTTTTCGTATATTTATGCTGTTGTATGTTTCATTCACGTTTTTAAAATGAGTACGATCATATATATACTGGGTGAAAAAACACAGTTTAATTCCACCATATATGGTGACAACGAAGAACACTTTGTGATATTTACATATGTGGTGAATTCCATTACACATGAACAAACGAATCCAGAACTGCTAGATAAATTAATGTCAACCTCGCTTCTTACAGGTCGATCATAAATTTACCTGCAGGAAATTTTGTCAGTTGCAAAACGACTAGAGATAAGCAACGACATAGTGATACACAAATCTTTACAAGCGTTACAGTCTTCTATGGCACCTGTATTAGCAACACAAACAGATTTCAACCCGACCAAGTTGGGACAACAGGCGGATGGAGCAATGACTTTAATACAAGGCATTACTAAAAAAACAAGCGTAACCAAATTCAGACGAGAGAAGTGCCTACTAAAACTCAGCAATATCACGCTCTCAAACCTTTCTCAAAACGACAAATAAAAAAAAATATCTAGAGAAAATATATGTAAACATTGGTGCAAAGGCCGAAAAAATGCCAAACGAACCGTGAATCTAACTGGCCATTCAACGACACCCCATTATTACAGATACGAGAAATGTTGGGGACAGAATATTTTCATTCAAGATAGAAACCAATACCAGCTTATCTATCTTCCCATATAGCTACATCAACATTTGAAATTGTTATAAAAATCTTTCATTATAGTAATCTAAAAATTTCAATAGCAAAGTAAACATTGGATATGACTTCAGTCGTTCTTTGGGGGTTATATTATCTCTGACGGTGTTAGACCTACATAAAATAGTGTTAGTCCATTAGAGAATACCCCACTTCCACTAAGGACAGTAAGAATCTTCGTTGTTTCTTAGGCATGGTAAATTTTTATAGAAAATGAATCCCAGACGTTGCAGGCATAGTCATGCCATTAAAAGAAAAAATACGCATATGCAGTATTGCTACATTTACATCAAATGACTTGGAATTGCCATCATTTAACGATATTAAAAGCAGAATCGGTGAATTTTCCTCTTTAGTACTACAACGATCTGACTGTACTTAATATCGGTTGATTAGTGATAACAGTAATTATGCAATTGGTGCAGCCCTACATCAATTAGTAGAAGGAGTACCAATTCCAATAGGCTTCTTCTCTAAAAAGTTAACTCAAACTCAAACGAGGTATTCGACTTTCCATAAGGAACATTTGGCACCATATTCAGCTATGTTATGTTTTAAACATATCGAAGGAAAACACATTTTATTTTTAACTGACCATAAGCTTTTGTGCATCGCATTCCATAGGCTAAACGCTGCCAAGTGAAAATAGACAGCAGCGGAAATTAGCAATTCTCACAAAATATCAGACATAGGGTACATAAAAGACGATCAAAACGTTATAACCAAGTGAAAATAGACAGCAGCGGAAATTAGCAATTCTCACAAAATATCAGACATAGGGTACATAAAAGACGATCAAAACGTTATAACTGATTGTGTGTCTTGAACTACGCTAGCAGTTATGGTAGATCAGTGTGACGTGCCAGCTAAGCTGCTGCACAACTTAAGGACCCTGATTCACAAAGATTTCCATACTTAAAAAAATGCAATTTTAGTACTGATAGTAATAGTTCCATATACTTTGATAATGCTATTCATGTTGCCACATATATGCAATTTTAGTACTGATAGTAATAGTTCCATATACTTTGATAATGCTATTCATGTTGCCATACGATATATTGCTGGGGAATTGCAAAAATCTATTTTCGATAGTGTTCACGCAATATCATACCCAGAAATTAAAAACTAGAGATTAAAAGATTTTTTTGGCCTCATAAGTCAATAAAAGATATGTGCCAGAAAACAAAATTCAGAGGCATACAAATATTATAGATCTGTAATAAATCATGTTAAAATGTTTCAGGCACGCTGACATGTAAAAGTGTATGACGAAAAGTAGACAGGGATCGTTTAAGCCTGTGGAAGCCCCTTACATTTGTTCCTGCCAAGTGTTACGTAGAACTAACAAATATTTTATAATTAAAATGAGCAAGCAAATACGGCATCAAGAGATAGGTCAAAACCACACATTGAACCTACAAGTTATGAGCAAGTAATAACTGAAAATCAACCTCATAGTCATGTTATAATAATGGATACAGAAAACAGACAGAAAAATTAAGATTAGTCATACGAAAGTAGGTAGAAAAGTTTCTTGGAAAAGAGACAACCAATATCACTACTACTTGACTCTGCTACTATGTGGGGAGGTTTGTAGCGAGAGACAAAATGTTATCTCCCCTTGACGAAACAAAAATAACAATAAAAATTAATTATGAATATTCACAAGAATAGAAAAGAAGGCACGTGACCTGATGAGACGCGCACAATAACTAGACTATCTAGACAGAATAGAACACAACATCAAGACTCAATGAAGGCCTACTCGCATCGCTACTCAAGTTCCGCGCTCTCGCGATCTTCCAACTAGTCGGCTGTAGGTTTCGGAGGCAGAGAGACAGGCAGATAGAAAAAGAGACAGTAAAAAAGAGTGATTTTTAGGGATTGTTAGACGTTTGTAGTTTATTTATAGGCAAGAACTTTTTTTAGATTATAAGAGGATTGAGGGGGGGAAAGGTAATAATGATTTTTACTGTTCTATAATATCACTGATAGATCTGGCTAGAAAAGGTAAATCCATATCCTTCCCTAGAGTATTTCTACTGGAATTGGAACACGGCTCTCCCATATCCAGTTCCTAGCCGTTATCCATTAAAGACCCGCACATCTAAGCTTAAAACACCTGAGGTTTCTGACGGTTGCCCATCTAGTTACTGACCTGGATCGCCGTAACTTAACTCCGATGATCGTACGAGAACCTATGAGATAGATCGAGATAGATAGATAGATAGATAGATAGATAGATAGATAGACAGATAGATATGAACAGACTGTCGTAGATAGATATGAACAGACTCAGATAGATGTGAAAAGTCGAATATATATAGAATGTACATGTAAAAAGGGAGTGAGTATAAATAAAAACAAAAGAAAAAAAAAATCCTTACTGACACGTTTCGTCCCCTGAAGAACGATATCTTACCTGAATGCGACATGTATGTATAAAGCGACGTATATATATATATATATATATATCATTAAAATTTAGTGTTCTTAAAATTTAAAAAAAAAAGAATTTGAAAGCAGAACAATAATTTTACTACTGTTTATAAATATATGTAGCGAAATAAAATTCTTACATTTATAATCATAATTTCCTTCAGAGGATGAAACGCTTCGAGAAAGAAAATTTCTCTTTTTCTCTTCATTCACACACACACACACACACACACACACACACACACACACACATATATATATATATATATATATATATATATTTAAAGATATTTTTGTAGGTACAAAATTTAATGATCGAGCGGGAGCGAAACCGGTTGCTCCCCCCCCTTGTTGTTGTTTTTTTTTTATTATTTAATATTGTTTTAATATGTCTTGTAATATTAAATTTTATACTTTTATTTCGATCATATATATATATATATATCCAAGGAAATTCTTGGACATATTAAGAGCATTTCAAACCCCTAACCAAAATTAAGGAAGGCCCTAGAGTTACTCATTAAGTATAAATATATATATATATGTCCACCATAAACCTGACTTTTCCGTAAACTTGATGAATATTCATGAGCATCTCTATGCTTAAAGATTTTGAAAAAAGAATAACATTTTTTTGTATTATATATAAATACTCGTCAAAAAATAAAATCCTTACATTTGCCTTGATAAAATCCCTCATAGCGTTGGCTAAGATAAGTTTTCCGTTTGTCTTTATTCATATATATATATATATATATATATATATATATATATATATATATATATATATATATATATATATGTGTGTGTGTGTGTGTGTGTGTGTGTGTGTATATATATATATATATATAATAATATTTTTTTGTTTAAAAATATGATTCCTTCGATACATAAGAGTTCTCATGTTTCAAAAACGAGAGCCGAAACCATCCAAATAATTATTTGAAACATGAGAACTCTTATGTAGCGAAGGAATCACATTTTTAAACAAAAAAAATTATTATAATAAACTCTACTTCTGTATGGAGCACTGTCTTCTTAAAAATAAAAAACAAAAATACTAAGGAACCCCGGATTATGCACCCAACGTGTTCTTTTCTATTTTCTGCATACCTGCGCACTTATATATATATATATATATATATATATATATATATATATATATATATATGCGTGTGTGTTCGTGTGTGTGTTTTGAATAATAAAAAATATTTAGAATTTGACATTTTCAGACACATTGGGTTGTATATTAAAAGTATTTTGTTTGACAATTTCAGTTACATTCTCCGTCTAGTTTCGTCCAGCATGACCTTCATCAGGAAAAAAAAAATCCTGCTTCTTACTAGTAGTGGACTACAGGCGTCAATGAATTAAAAAAAAGTGAACTTTATCTGCAATTGTTATTTGTTTTTATTGTTAATTTTGGTCAGCCCATGTGTTGGTCAAACAGCCTATTTGAAGTTGTTATTAAGATAGAGGATGGCAGATTCCTGATTAAGAATTCCCTCTATGGTCCTTTTTGACAGTTTTATGGGTTGCTGGAAATGAGATGGGTCGGTTAAGTGTATTTTATCTTCTGTATAAGTGTGAGACCTCAATACCTCATCAAGCATGTCTGTCCTGTGTGGGTGAGAAATGTGGGTAGGGCTTGATTTATGGGGTTATTTATTAATTATGTCTATAGTGTTAAATTTTTGATTAAGCCCTTCTGGACGAAGTGTTCTGAGTCGCAAAATGATTCCTCTAGTATTATTCTAAGGTCACCTTTTCTGTCTGCCTCTATTTTTTTTTCATTTACTGAATTTTGTATGGCTTTTAAAATCACATTTTTCTAGGCAGAAATGTTGTTCTACAGGTAATAATCTTTCGTGGGAGCAGATTTGATTCGATTCCGTTAATAATTAATTCTGTTGTGAAAGGACCATTCAGATTTTCCCACATATTGTTTCTGGCATAGTGTGCATTCTCGGAGGTAAATTATGTTATGACTTCTACAGTTAGAATCGTGGTAGATTTTGAAAGTAGATTTAGTGACTAAGCTAGTGAACGAATTGGTATGTCCAATGTGGTTACAACATAAGCTATTTTTGTTGTTATATTTTTTTGAGAAACACCTATTGTTTTCATATTCAACACACACACACACACACACACACACACACACACACACACACACATATATATATATATATATATATATAATATAAGTGGTAAATATACACATACATATGCAAAATATATAAATATATATACATACATGCATACGCATACATATATATTTTGTATTTAAAAAATTCCAAAAGAATAGAATCTAGGTAGAACTCAATGTCCAGGACAGAGTAAGGATATTTACGATTCCAATGGAATAAATTATGACCATGGAATATTAGTGTTTAAGCCTTTTTATTTTATATATATATATATATATATATACAAAGGCTGTTCCAATAAGTTAGACTGATTTTAAAAACGTCTAATGATTTTTTTTTCTTTTTCTTTCAGATTTAGCGGTCATTATTTTTCACACATACCATGACTTAAATAACATGATTTAATAGAGAAATAAATAAATTTTCATCAATAACACTGATTATTTACTGCTGACCTTGATCCGTCTTAATGAAACACATATATATATATATATATATATATATATATATATATATATATATATATATATATATATATATATATATATATATATAATCTAAATAGGAATATCTGATATGGAGTAGGGTTAAGTTAACGTATGAATTTTCTGGAGTTATTAAAGCAAACTGTACCTACAATGTCTCAGACGAAATTTGAACGCGTTGACATTTCAGGTTTCCTAGCTATCTAGCACGGTATAATTTACGAGATGAGTAATAACATCGTATATTTTTATTTAAAGGGTACGCCTTTTTTCCAGGGTACCGTGTAATTTTGCGCCATACTAAACAGCTTTCAAGTTTCAAAAGATTCAATGGTAATGTTTTTCTCTTCCCATGTCAAATTTTAACTCAGGTCAATGTTACCACATTTAGTATTTCCAACACCCAAAACGACAGTTACGTTTCAGTATTTTTAGTTCCCCAATCACCATAAAACTCAATTTCATGATGACAAAATGGACATCTGTTTAAGAATAGAAATAAACTTTGCCATTCCGGTTGGAAAACGTGTGAGCCAAAGAATAGCCCAAAGCGATAGAATTTGGACAAACTACTGTCGAGGAAGAGAATTAAAAGAAAAGAAAAGAAAAATAATGTAGAGAAAAATACACATCACTCAAAACACTACTTAAATTTAGCGCCTGATCCTCTTTTCAGACAGTTACTTCTTCGGATGTGGTAGCAGACAGGTCACCTTACTTATCATCTGATTTATTGACCAATGAAAATATTCTATACTGTATAATTCCCGGAATCTCTTTCAAATTTACCAAAATTAATAAATTTATACATAAGGGTAAGATCTGGGGAATATGGTCGTTGACGGATGTGGGGAATGTTGACCTTAGGCAAAAACTGCTTCATATGCCGTGGTCATTGATGAAACCTCTGTGGTGTGGTGTGTTGATAACACTCTACACACTTTAATTCTATGCACGGCTGTAAACCAATGAAGTGAGAGGTAACGTTATAACCTAATGTGCATGCGCGAGAAATTTATGGTTCAATCTGTGTCAAGCGGTTTCATTCTTGTTAAATCAATGTTAAATACATTGATCTAATACATCAAGGAATTTAGGAAACTGTTGTGAGACCGTAACATACCTACAACATGGACTCTTCCAGGATTATATAAAGTATGCGATATAACACTCTAGGCGAAGAAGAGGAAAGAGAGAGAGAGAGAAAGTATTCTAATACCGTAGTATCAGCCGCGTACGACTACCAATATTGGACACTAGCACATAGTAAGCTCCGCTTACACTTACACTATCCTTGTAACCTTTTTGTTTAATATATCTTTCTGGCCTCTAATCCGTGTTCCGTGTTTTCCTTCCGTGGTTCCAACTTTGGGTCCACATCAGAAACAAAACTCGAAAATGATATAACTTTGTAGGATTTACTAATTTCATATTATCTACATTTATGATTGACTAGCAGTAGAGCCCGGCGTTGCCCGGGGTTGTAACAGTAAGTGATAGATCAAGTATCGACCATCATAAAGACTGAAAAATAAAATTGACAAAGATTATTGTTTAAGCTTGACGGACACGCATATCTTAATTATTATTATTTTTTTTTTTTTTACGAATTGGTCAAACCCAAACTCAAACAAGAACATTGTTTTCAATCGTTATGAGTCTACCGATTGAATAGAATTTTATTATAAACAATTGTCTTGTAAATGGAATTTTTAAAGCATTCTGAATGTAAAAATAAAGAAAAAAGTGTGCAAGACAATAAGAAACACTACCTGCCAGAAAAAGTGAAGTTTTGTTGAAATCGGTTGAAAAATGTAGGAAATCCAATCCCATATATAAACGAACACACACACAAACACACACAAACAACCTGGGTTTTTAAGTATAACTCGATATGAGTTGTCCCCCTTTCATTCTCGTGATGCCTCTTAATCGTGTTTTCAAATTGATTTCGTGCAAAAACAATTGTGTTTTTCCCATTTTTGGCAACCACCGAAAGGTAATTTTACGTAGTCCTGTCAAGTTTTGTTGAAATCGGTTGAAAAATGTAGGAAATCCGATCCAATATATAAACGTACAGACACACACACACACACACACACACACACACACACACACACACACAATCTTCGTTTTATAATAAGTAAGATTCAAGGTATTAATTGATTTGTTTTTTATGACTTATCAACTCTTTGTTGGTTATTTAAATCCGGAAAATATTTTTAGATTTTTTTTTTGTTTTAATCACTTCACTTCAAGCCAGACGGGAATGCTACTAGTACGCACGGGATTACAGGGAGTGAAAGTGAGAGAAAAGACTGGATATGGTAGGGGGTGAGGAAAGGATAAAAGATTAACAAGTTTCAAGAAAATGGCGATTGAGGTAGCAGTTAAATTTTTGAAGACTATAGTTTTCAGGGAAGCAAGTAAACGGAAGAAGTTTCACAGGCGAAAAGTGCGAGAAAAGAAACGGTTGGAGTAGAAGTGGCAGTTACATTTAGCTATTTCGACAGTTAAAGCGTGGGACCTATATGCCAATCTAGTAGCATGTTTAAATTCATGTAGCCGGCGAACCAGGAAAAAAAAACTCGTCAGGGTAGTTGCCATGGAAATATATGTAGAAAAAACGCATATAAACTCTATCACGTTACATTACAGATCCGTCTTTGGATTTTGTCAAGAACCTCGAGATGAATAGCAGGATCACCTGACCGAATATGGCAACAGTATTCATTGCATAAACGAATTGTAGATTTGTAAATATGTGAGATGGACTCTGACGAGAAAAACCTTCTGGCACAACAAAGTTGTTATTCATCATGACGGTCGTCTTCGAGTATAGAATCCAGAGATTAGCAGTGAATATTACGAAGACAGTAGGAAAGCATATTTCAGGTTAGCAGTGGATGTTTCGATAAAAGTAGCAGAGCATAGTTCATCCTTCTGGTTCTCTTCGCCTGACAAGCTGGACTGGACATTCGGGTAGAGTGAACAAAAATGGCCGCCTTTATACACGACGAATTGAATGTTCTACGCCTTCTGATTGGTTAACCTTCTATTGGTGGACTATAAAGTGAGTTAAGTCATTTGAGCTAACTCACTAGTTACATATATATACACAAAAAACTGCAACAGTACTGAATGCCATAAAACATTGGAAACACTGTTATAATATTTAGAAAATCTTCAAGTTATCACAAGACTTTAGCATTTAATTCTGTGACCTCGTTAAGGATAATGTTAACAGAGGTCAACGGAAACTCAGATGACTGGTGACAATCTACGTAATAATGTTAAATTATGTTAAATTTCCAAATCTCTCAGAGCCATTCTCAATATCCATTTTGTTAAGCTCTTCGTTCGACCATTAATTTTTGACTAGCATTCATATTAATTTTAGTTGCTTTCCATACACGCATGCCATTATTCTACAGCCATTAGTAAACAAGTAGTAATATTACCTTGAATTTGATTACACTGTGTAACAAAATTTTGACTTCTCTTGTCTTTTGTTAGTAAGTGTTATTTCTTACAAGATTCCGTCTAGAAAGCAAAGGAAATTACTATTTAATTACTGAACCAACTGACCCCACAAGCAACACATGTTGTTCATCCGGACGGTCGTCTTCGAGTATAGAATCCAGAGATTAGCAGTTAATTTTTCGAAGACAGTAGGAAAGCGTTGTTCAGGATAGCATTGGATATTTCGATAAAAGTAGCAGAGCATAGTTCGTCCTTCTGTTCCTCTTCGCCTGACAAGCTGAACTGGACATTCGGATAGAGTAAACAAAATGGCCGCCTTTATACACGACGGATTGAATATTCTACGTCTTCTGATTGGTTAACCTTCTATTGGTAGACTATAAAGCGAGTCAAGGCATTTGGACTAACTCACTAGTTATATATCTATATTTATTATTACATAATAAATATACTAGTTATATATCTATATACATATACACAAAAAACTGTAACAAAAGTAATCCAACTTTCCTTGCAGTAGATGCAGCTACTGATTCAATGTAGTTGTCCCTCTTCAAGTCAGTTGGTGCAGTGTGTTGCTCTCCATGAGTAGTATCAGCAATGCTGATGGCGAGCAGGAAGATTTTTCTATGGTGGTTAAATGAGAACAGTTTCGATTTGGAGGCATTCAAATTTACAAGGCATTTTCTTCCCCCCTTAACCACTGATTGATTTCAAGAGCAGCGACCAGGTTATCTTTGTCAGCCATGACGGATTTGCTACTGAGACAGGAATAAATGATAGTGTCCTCTGCATAAATGCCTATTTGGGAACTGATCACATCAGGAAGATCATTGATGAAGATCAGAAACAGCGTAGGACCCAGAATAGAGCTTTGGGAAACCCCGCGTTCGTGTGAAAGTATCTGGAAGTGAGTCTTGTTTCACGATTTGGTAGGAAGGTTTGGATTAAAGCAAACAGTCATCCTTTAATACCGTAGCCCTGAATGTTACGCAGAAGACCGTCGTGCCAAACCCTGTCAAACGCCTTCGAGATATATAGAGCCAAAGCTCGAGAATCGTCATTATAATCAAGAGCTTGGTATACATATTCAGTGAAGGCCGTTAGCACATCAGCGGTAGAACTGGCCAAACGGAAGTCATGTTCTTTTTCAGAGTGTAATTCGCGAGAAGTAAGAGAATTAATCACTTCAGCATTGATTAAAACCTTGAATACTTTGCTGACAACCAGTAGGAGACTAATAGGGCGAAGGTTAAAGGTGTCAGAAGGTTCCTCAGAGTTCTTAAAAGTAGGAACTACAGAGGAGGACTTCCAACACGCTGGAAAGCATGAAGCAGATTTATTGGGGGCGGAGGTTAATAGTAATTTACTGATACAAGACCTAAGATTTAACCCATAGCTGGAAGAAGAAGAGACGTTTTCATGCCTTTATGAAGGGTATTTGCACATGAGTGACTATAACGAAGCTTATTGTTATTGCAACTCGGCTCTTCGAGTTCAAATTCCGAGCCGTTATCCATTACACCACCCTAGCTTAAAACACGTTGTGTTCCCAAGCGGTCACCCATGTACATACTGACCAGCCTAAACGCCGCTTACCTTCGGTGATCGTACCAGTGTTTCAACGGGATATAAACCGCAAGCAGGGTATATTCCATCACTACACTCATTTAGTTTCAGATTGTAATTTTTGTTTTGAAAAATATAGTTAGAAACAATGAAAAGTAAGAGATGAATATTTTTTAGTATTCCAAATGGAATATTTTCACTGTTATTATTATTGTTTTTGGCGAATCTAGGAAACCTTTGGTTCATGCCTTTATTTTTTTTATTAACACCTTCTATATTTGATGGCCGAACTCTAGTATGAAGTCATGATAGATAGTTTTTTAGCATGGTTTATAAGCCGATGACGGCTTATAAACCATGCTAAAAAAACTGTAATAATTTGGGACGTCAAATTATGAATTTGTCTGCATATTCCTGCTGGTGTTTGAACTCAGGTTCTGTAATGATTATTTCAAGACAAATAGGCATCACTTAGAAAATGGTTAAATCTTATTCGTTATTTCCTCTTACGTGACTGAGCTACGCTTTGTAAACACTTAATGTCCTGCCAAAAATCTAACTTGAAAATCAAGTGTTATTTTTTTTTCTATTCAGGCATGCTTCCTTTCAGCTTGTTGCATATTGAATTCAAGACCGAACTTTTTTTTCTTTTCGTTTTACCTTCACGTGAGCGTCTGTAACTTAGTTTTTTTCAAATTTTGTTTTCATTTTTTTTTTCTTACTTATCACGTTGGCAAAAGTGTAAATAAATAAATAAAACATAGTGGAACAAGCGAATAACTGTTGGCTTGTCATCAAGTATTCTTGGAATAGGTTTCTGGTTTCAAAACTAGGAATCTATTTTGAGAATATCTTAGCCTTAGTCTGTGCGCAAGGCGAAAACTTATCCTATTATCTATCTTAACGGAGATACTATGGAAATTAATGGCCATTTTGCAAAGTCCCTGCAGTCATGGTTTAAAAACCAGCTCCACAAGCGTTCGTTCAGTAGGGAATTATATCCTCTTAGTGCAATCGACATATCTAGCCTTATAACTGATTAAATAACATTACCATTACATTGTTGTTTATAAATTGTTCCTCACTAGGTGTCACATACGTTTAAATTTGTGACAGATTAAATTGAATAAATATCAATCAGTAGATTAAATGTTTAACCATTTACTCCTGTCTTGATAGTAAGTCTTTATTGTTTGATAAGATCAAAATGGCAGCTGATATCCAAAACAACCTCCAGTCTGTTGTTAACTGGGGCAAAGGATGGCTTGTTAATTTTAACGCTTCTAAAACTAAACTGTTCTCTATTAATAATCTGGAGAAATCTTTTTGCCTAACCTCCAGGAGAGTGACTCACTCTGCGCCTTTCTCAGCTGACATAAAGGGGAAAGACTTTATCGAATCCATTGCTAGGTTTTCTGGCAAGAAGGTTAGTTGATTATGTCGTAGTTCAACGCCTTTTTTCTCCAAAACTTGTTTATATATCTTGAAGTCTTCTAATCGCCCATGCTTAGAATATTTCTACCACACATGGTTTGATGCCCCTGTTATCTATTTAGTGCTCCTTGATAAAACCTAAAAAACTATCAGCTATGTCACCGACTCCGATTTGGTGTCTCGACATCCGCCACTTTCTCACCGCCATAAGTAATTGTTTGGATAAGCTCTTCGTCATGGCTCCTAGACACTTCGAATTTAAGCGCAGTACTAGATTTACAGTTGAACTGGCTAGATTCTATGAAAACGGTTTCTATTCACACACTTCTAGCTTGTGGAACTTCCTTCCGGCTCTATGCTTTTCAGTCACCTCTAAGCTGCAAAAATTCAAATACAATGTCAATCGTTTTATGCCGTCGCCCTGATTATTCTTCGTCTGTTCTCGCTCCTTATCAATGTTCCTCTTTCTAACTTTTTCACACGCTGTAACTCTTTGCGTCTCAGTGGCTTTACTGCCTTGCTTGGCGTGAGCTCAATTAAAAAAAAATATGAAAAGAATGTAGGCGCATGACCTAGTGCTTAGAGAGTTAACGTTTCCATTATAAGACCTGAGTTCGAATCTCAGCATGATCAATTAATCAAGATGGCGACTTCTTGATAATATGGGACAGAGGACACGATCACCGCCAGCTGAAATGCTCAGATGTGGCTGACCACCATTCCACGAGTCAACCCAAGGTATATGCTTGTAATTAGGCAGAAAAATGTTCGGAGGTCTTTGGTGCTTGTGCTAAAGCGTCGTCACAGGTGATATTGATAGATCGTTTGAGATTACGACCATTGCACAACCACTGCTCGCACAACATCGTGCGTTTGCTCTCAGTAACTTGATACGAGTTCCGTCGATCAGCATAGTTTTAGCATAAACCAGCGTTATGGTTGTTAAAGGAATGTCCAGATGTTTCTGAACAGGTTTCTACAACAAGGATTAGCTTGATACCATCGCAGACATCATACTCGGAAATGAGCAGCCAAGCATATATGGAGAAATAGTCGCAATGTTTAGAGAGCCTGGTCGTATCTATTTTTGCTTTCATTGCCAAGAAATTTAAAACGATCGTATCGAATGGCCACAGATATCGTCAGTGAATGTGAACGTAAAGAATGCATAACGTGTATAATCTTAATTGAAAATATAATCAGAAGATGAATACCTTTGCCCAGAAAAAAAAAAAAACACTTAAGTGTATTATGAGTTAACACGTTGAAAATGACACTGTCTTTGTATTTTGTATAGAAAAAAAAGAAACAAGCGAGCTTAGTTTCTCTAATAATACTTAATTTAATTTAATTACTGGTTATTATATTCTTTTTGGGACTTTCTCCTTTTTTAAATGTTTTTGTTGTTTAAAAAATCTCTGACTGAAACTCTTCATCTTTATTGTACTTTGTATTTTGTAAATTAGTCCCGCGTATTAATCCCAGTTAATTCTGCTTCTTTCGTCTTGTAATCATTATTAGGTGAATCAGAAAGTCCTGACTCACTTAGAAAGCGGAAAGAAAATAACAAAAGTTTATGGAGCAACACCAACATTTATTCTTCAAATTAAAGTCCATTATTCTAGACGATCTTCTGCCAGCGATCAGCCAGCATTCGAATCTGTCCCAGATACCCGTCCGCTGGCTTTGAATGAAAAATCCGTAAACAAGCTTCGCCCTTCATTAAAAGTGGTCACGGAAGAAGTGCCATTGTCACTCGGAGCAGCATCAGGAGTGAATGGTGGATGTGGAAGAATCTGAACATTGCCCATCTCTTTGAGCTTCTCCTTAGACAGCCTGGTAATGTGCGGTCTCGTATTGTCGTGCCTGAAACAAAATCCGACCCCGATTGACCAAAGCAGGATGCTCCTTCTTTAATTTGTGTTGCATGAGGTTTAGCTGCTGGCAAAACAATTTAGTTTTGATGGTTTGACCGTGTAGAACAAGTTCGAAATGCAGTACACCTTGGAAATTCCCCCAGACAGATATCAATATATGTTGTTTTCTTTCCGCTTCCTAAGTGAGTCGGGACTTTCTGGCCAACCTAATATTATATATAAGGGCAAACGTAGTGAGTTCAACACACATTTCAAGCTAAAAATATTTGGCTCTGGTGAATGAATAATTTAAGCGAGCTAGTCTCACAAACAATGACTCATTTGGTGTAGTCGAGGTGCTAAGCTGAGAGCCTTACGCTTGAAAAAGGAAGCGTATTAACATTCAAGCATTATGGCAGCGTAATAATTATGATACAATCAGTTCACATCTATTTACCCGTTTATCTATCACAGGTTGTTCATCTACCTAACTAGCTAGCTATCTGAGTCTATACGTATCCATATATTTATCTTAGTCTATTCATATCTATCTATCTATCTATCTATCTATCTATCTATCTATCTATCTATACATACATACATACATACATACATACATACATACATACAACAAACAGGTGGAACAGGTTTGGGACTATATGAAAATGATTAAAAGAATTTTCTCGAATCATAAGGAAGAAAGCATAAAAGTCTTTGCATGAAAGTCTTAATGGAGTTTCCCCCAACTTGAGGAATTCCAAAATGATACCCATCTTTACCATTTACAAAAAGCGGATGGTATTGTAAAGCATCATATAAACAATCTCATATATTCTTTTTAGCTTATTATCCCGACCTTGGAGAACCATATTACATTTTCCAAATTCTTCTTCTGTGATTATTGCAACTACTTCATTACATTGAGGTGTATTGAAATGTCGATAATGCTCACTTGACGGCCTTTTGTCAGAATCTATACCAATCTTGATTTCAAGGGAATAATGATTCATGTCATATAGCAGACACGTTTTTTTTATAAGTATGTGATCTAAAACACAATTATTATCTGATAAGTTATCTGTTATTTACACTGTATATGGTTTAGTCTACACTGTTGCTCTTTGATGGTATCTGCATGAATTTAGTAAAATGTGCATGTAAGGGAAAAGAAGCTTTATCTTGAGACTCTTTTTGAGAGCATCTACTTAATGTATTTGCCGTTGGCATAGATGGCCGCTTCAATACGACATCTAAAATTGGACATTGTGCTAGTTATGGCGGACTTTAGAGATTTTATGAAAACATTGATAGACCTTTCTCTCGACTATGCCCCGTATTTAGTAGTTCGACATTTTCAAGTATGTGGAGCTAGGGGGCCATTGTAACTCGTTTGGGTTGTCTTGGCGCTATAAGACGGTACATAATCTTGCTGGTCTATGTACAGTCTTCCTTTGCGCATGCTCTCTATCCAATGCTTCCAAATCTTCCTCCAGTCCTCCTTATATTCAGCAGCAGTGATTCTTAAATCCTGAGGAAAGAAGTAAGGAGGCATTGCTCACGACCCCCAGAACCATCACAGATTATTTAAACACTTTCACTCCAAGGAAGGCGATAATGCCACTAAGACGTAAGGTAGTTACTGGAAATGAAAGTGAGTGACAATAATTCAGAAGTAACAGGAACCTCAATATTAAATAGAAACCAGAAAAAAAAATGTTGTAGATTCCGAGATGAAATTCGATCTCCAATGAATGACAAATGCAGGAATTAAATATAAGAAATAAAATGTATTTACACAATAATACAAAGGGTAATACTGTTAGTAAATCCAGGAACGCGGTTAGTAGCAATAACATATAGAGATATATACAGTCTCGAAGTAGGACTTCCTTAGAGTCGACGTGCTTGTAACTGACTTCTACAAGCGGTTACCTCACACTATTACTCTACCTCCAACTCAGTCACAATCTCAGTCTTCTTACTGACTCAATCCACTCTCTGTATTCTGACTGACTGTCTAACTCTGGGTATTTAACGGCAGCAGTCCAAGTAACACTGGTCGAGTCCACTTATATGAAAAAGGGGAGGACCCCATAAAAAATGAAAAAAAAAAAAACTTTTAAAAAACGGGGAAGATACGTGAACCGCTCGACAAGCGAACCTGCCGGAAACTTTGTGAACATGGCCGTTGGAATTATTGCCTCGGTTGACTTTTTGATCCTGATCAAAGTTTTTCCTATCATAGAAAAATCAAAGCATTCCAGGCTTCTGATGATTCACCTTGCTCAACAATCGCATTGTTCGGTTCAAACGGCTAACTTTTGTTGCAGATATGAACTGGCATCACCGTATCAAATATCATTGTATTGGCAGTCAGGCACAATTCTTCCAATAGAACGCCTTGAAACCTTGATCTAATTAATTGACCTTCGGGAGTTAGAGATAAATTTCTGCGCTTTTGGTACAAATTTGTGTGTTATAACATTCCGACCCTTAGCATGTTAGCGCTGATGAAAACTCGCCGGCGGCTTCCACCTCTTTGCGAAATTTAACAACAAAGGACTGTAGAATCTCTAAATCACTATACTCTACTTTTCAGGCAACAATTACAGATACAATTACGATTGAAAATAAATGATAATCAGACCATTTAAAAATAATAATAAAGCTATTAAAAGACGTGTCCTCAAAGAACTGAGCAACCCTGTATATGATCAAGGGTAATAGTAAAATAGGTGATCAGTTTGTAAACCTAAATATTTTATACCTGAAAATGAATGCATTTTCTCATTATTATATCACGGACTGATTGATTTACCTTAAATTTGAAGCAAATTTGATTTGTATTCTTAACATTCAAGGTTAAAATGGATATTACGACTTTCTGATTGCAATTTAACATATCTGAACCAATGAATTACTTGGAAAGAGAGGGAAAACATATAGTTTTCTCTGTTCCCTAAGGCCCAATATAGGCATTAGTATATCACTGAAATACTACTCCTTAACAGGACGCAAAGAAGGACTTGAAGAATGCAAAGAGATGAACTCCAAAAAGCGACTAAACACGAAAATATTTTATTTACAAAAGAACAGTATGCATATATGTCATACTAAACATACATTACACACGTACACACACACACACACACACACATATATATATATTTATGTATAAAGGTAAAAGACTTAAAGACAGTAGGAAAACTGAATTATTAGACGACGCGTTTCGTCCCAATGTGGATTTTTCAAGGAAAAAACGAAATGAATTTATTGAAAACAAAGTAACTATTAACAACAAGCACAATGTCCTTAGCAACTAAAAGAATTTTTAAAGCGCTGTTGTATTCATATTGTCAAAGAAAAATTGCGGTAGCGTTTTCTAAATTCTTCAAGTTGGTAAGGACATTTTGTTTGTTCCTAATAGTTACTTTACTTTCAATAAATTTCGTTTTTGCCTTGAAAAAGTCCACAGTGGACGGAACACGTCGGCTAATAATAGTTTTCCTATTGTCATTTACCTTTATACATATTGTCTTTTTCTACAGGTTATCTCTGAGAAATCGTTATATATATATATATATATATATATATATATATATATGTGTGTGTGTGTGTGTGTGTGTGTGTGTGTGTGTTATATGATAAAAATATAGTTTTCAGTTATGCTATGTTTAAGGGTAAAAGTGCCCAATTACAGACATCGATTTAAATTTAAAAGTAGACAGTGAGATCAACACCAAGCTGCGACATTCTTTTCCACGGTTGAACGGAAGAATCAATGCAAATATATATATATAACGATGATCAAGAAATCGTCTGAAGATTGCGTTCAGGCATGTAACAGACTGTCGCCACTTGGTGTTGACCTCAGTGTCCATACATACATATATATATATATATATATATATATATATATATATATATATATATATTTAATTTATTTGTAACAAACAGTTATTTCTGATGAAAAATTGAGAACAATTTGAAATATCAAATATATATATAAATAAATAAATACTTTCATAAAATAAAACATTATAATTTTTAATTTGAAACTTTATATATATATATATGTGTGTGTGTGTGTGTGTGTGTGTGTGTGTGTTAAAATTTGTCATATAAAAATAAAATAAGTTAGCATTATGTAAAGAGGGTGACGACGAATAATAATGTTTTAATTTTAAGATCCCCAAGTGTCACATAAAGCCGGTTTAGTTGTAAGTTTTCCGTTGCTTTTTAGAACATACCGGATTTCCATCTTGGCAGTAATGTTTTCCAAACGAGTTGCTATTTGACTCCTAATGACTCCTTAAAATATCAGTATATCATTTTTGCCGAACGAACATTGAAGGAACCTCTTTCTCTCCTCCCTCTCTTTCCCCCTTTCCCCCCCTCTCCCCCCCCCCCCCCCCATCCCCCTCCTCTCCCTCTCTCTCTATCCTTATTCGGGTTGGTTGATTATTTTTGTGAATGTCGCTGCATACAGACATAAAAAAAACACTTATGTATATTTATGTATTTATATTCCTATGGACAACACACTCGTTGCTTGCTAAAATTACCATCACCAAGTAAAATACTGAAAACTTTAAAAAATCATAAATCATTGCTGTATTCATATCAATACATCACGAACGTTTTAAAATCATGTATTGTTTAATACCAATTTTACACCAAAAATTCTATCTATACTGTATGCTGTTCTCTCTCTCTCTCTCTCTCTCTATATATATATATATATATATATATATATATATATATATATGTATATACTATTCTTTCTATAGTATAAACGAGCTCGTACGTATGGACTTGTGTCCTGTTGGAAATCAAATCTACGATACTAATTTTTATCAGACTTTCACGAGGGAATAGTTGTGGACCTAGATTAAGTTTGAGGTTATTAATATATGTTGGAAGTGGATATGGGGCGCCCCTAAGGGCCAAACATGGGTTCTATATGGTGTAGTTTTTTTCACATTGAGATATTTTGATTTCATTAATAAACTTTATAGGGAATTCAAAAGCATAACCATTGCACACGTTTTATTTCAGAAAGGAGAAATGGTGTATCACCTAGGAGACAAAATGAGGTCTTTATGTAGTAAAAGAATTTGACAATAACTTATTTTGAAAAAAATTCATTAATAGAATTTGTAGAGAATCAAAAAGCATTTGAAGTTGTGGTATAAGGTTCCCCAAAGAACATAGAATAGATTCCGTAATAGACAACAGTAAAGATGATCGGAGGCTTACGGCTGATTTTTTTCGGATCGAGCTCGAACCGACCGTTGGGGGAAATAAGCGGCTAGTAATTGTCAGTGCCTGAAAACCCAACCGAATATCGTTTCAGCATCACTGATCAGACGCTGGGTTTTCTTCATGAACAGTTCTACAATAAATAAGGATCCGTGCTATGTAAATCTACTGAGCCTCAAGGTCACTTCGAACCTCCAGCTGATTTATAAAATAGGCTGCTAAAGATGCTGGCATAATAATCGCCACATTCAGTCGTTTCATGAAGTAGCTAACTCCCTTTGTTGACAAAAGTCAGACACACAAAAAAAATGGGTTCTTTATAGAGTGCGAAATCTTTTAGCGGTTCTTATAGAGAATATTTCAAGCTTTAAATCCTTTTCGTTATTCTGTCGTTATTTACACTGAAAATAGTCTCACGCGATTCATTCTTTGGTTTCATCAGTTCAGACCTTTACAACTAGTTCACGCCATGACACTTCCACGAGTTCGAACCAACCTTGTTTCCTCTATATTGCAAATGAAATAAAATAATTCCACAGCTTTATCCCAATAACGACTACTTTGAGGAACAATCTCCCGCGTAGATACTTTCCAAAACACATTGATCCTGAGCTGTTCATGTCGAGATTGAACCATAACTTTACCTCTATCCTTATACTTTTCACTTGTTTCTTTCCCCTTTTCCATTCATGTCATACCTCATTCAGCATTACCCTCGTGATTGTAAACGTCTACCTTGAGGCGCTCACGAGGCTTTTAATGTGTGAAATTTTAGTATGAGAAATTTTGTCTGGCTTTCTTTCGCGAAACAAGAGCCGCTACGTAAGAGAGGCAAGTCTAATTCGAAGTGACATTCACATGTTTTATATTATCAAAATAATTGTTTTAAAACAAATGACAAAAAAAGCTCTGACAATTTACAGACATACTCTATCAAATAATCGTTACGTTCAACAATCTATTCTGTGCATCCGTTTTGTCTTGCTTTTCAGTCGTGAAGTCGGTGACTAAAATATTATTGACAACCAGATAACGTTCAGGTGTCATAACGATTACAATCAACATATAGAACCAAACACCGACTCTTATAGATTGCCTGCTGTACGAATTTCGCATTGGAACAAAAGCAATAAAAGAAGTCTGTAAGATATTTACAGATTCTAGTAGCTATGAACAGTAACAGTAGTATTAGCCGTTTCCCTACAAGGAAATATTTGTCATTAATTGACCGAGCAGTCAGTGCTGTTTTCGGTGGAAATTTATAAAATCTTTCTCTTTGTTGTGGATTCCGAGATGAAATCCGGTCTCAAATGAATGACAAACGCAGGAATGAAATATAGCAAATAAATATATTGACGTCATAATACAATTGGTAATACGGTTAGTAGATCCAGAAATGCGGTTAGTAGCAATAATAATATATATACAGTCTGGGAAATTCAGTATCGAAGTAGGACTTCCTTCTGAGTCTACGTGCTCGCAACTGTGACTCCTACAAAGCGGTTACCTCACACTCTCACTGCTCACTGTATCAGTGTATCTCCCCCGGGTATTCACCGGCAGCAGTACAAGTACACACTGGCCGAGTCCACTTGTATGAAAAAGGGGTGGACCCCATAACACTCGTAAAACAAATTTTCAGGGAAATAAGATTTTCAAGCTCAGTAGCTGTTATCGCTCTTTCAAGTATTGATGGGGATTTCCTTCCTAACCTTTTGTTTGAAGTAGTGTGGAATGTCAACAACTAGTGTGACCGTATGAAAATATGAAACTGAAATACGAGGAAAGGAAGCAGGAAAAATTTATTAGAAACAAAGAAAAACTGCTACGTTATTTCAGGCCACCGATATGTCCGTGAATGCAGGACAATTTTCTCACAAAGGACTCGCCGTAAAAGAGAGATTCTTCTAGATTCTAAGAATTCCAAGGACAGAATATGTGGGCAACGAGGAAGATTTAAGGAAAATGGGAAAGGAAAGGGGATTTTTGCTTAGGAGCAGAAAAAAATTAAATTGAAAATCTCTGGAACATATAATGAGGAAAGAATGCTTGAAGAATTTGACAATCAGAGAATATATTGACGGGAAGAGTTACAGACTGAAACAGAGAGTAATCCACCAAACAAATGTGTGTAAATAGATGGATTAACAGGAACTTGGAATGATGGTAAGGAGACAGATATTGGTCAGAAGTACAAAGTATAGGAAGCCATGGAGAGCCATACACGTTCTAAAGTATATTTTCACTACCAGATTTAATCGATGCCGTATTTCTTATGGGACAACTCCTATTAATTAATGACGACTTACTGTGTATTTTTCTTAAATGTTTAATCCGCTTTAAACTTGTTAGAAGCTTGCTTTCTGGTTAAATAGAAGTGATAAATCTAAAACTATACCCATACCGCATTTGCAAATATATATATATATATATATATATATATATATATATATATATATATATATATATATATATCATTAAACAAATAGATTTCCATAATTTCTTAATAAATAATCAGAAATATATATAAATAAATACATATATAAATAATATAATATTGATATAGATAAAATATAATATATATATATATGTAATATAATGTATATATATATATATATATATATATATATTATATATATATATATATATATATTAATAAATATAATATATATATGATATAAATAATATATAAAATTAATAAAAATATTAATTAAATTATTCTATATTGACGGGTAAAATATATAATATATATATATATAAAGATTATATATAATATATTATATATATAATATAATATAATGTAATATATAATATACATATAATATATGGTGCATAAATAATTTCAATAAATACATACAATATGTAAATAATATAATATAGATATATACATAATATATATTATATATATATATAATATAATGTATATATATATATATATATACTAATAATTATATATATAATATAAAATAATATTATATTAATAAAATATTACTTAAAATAAATATTAATTAATAAAATATATAATAATAAATATATATGTAAAAATATATATATTATATATATATATAATATAATGCAATATAATACATAATATAAATATAATATTATAATATACATAAATAATATGAATAAATATGTATAATTCATAAAATAAATAAATATAAATAAATAAATCAGAATGCATATGAAATTTTGGCTACCTTATAAAATTAAATGTTTGAATGGAATTTCGCTGAAAATTAAAATTGTTTAATTATACTTATCTTTTTTTTTCAAAATTGTTTTCTTCCTTTTTCGTGTGTATTCATTATTTTAAAATATTTTAGAAAACGAATAACTTAATCAATACTTGATTTAAGCTTGAACTCAAATCTATGATAATTTTTCAAACTTGTTTTTTTTTTTCATGACTTTTTGCAATTTTTTTTTTCGTTTTATTATTATTTAATTTATGCGATCACAGAGTGTGAACAGATGTTTATTCCAAGTGAACTTGTTGATGATTCATCAGTGCAAGGAGTTAATGTCAGTCTAACATAGCCGGGAATTACTTGCCAACTTTCTTGTCTTTTCATAAACTAAGACGAGTGTTTAAATTACCTCATAAATAAATAAATAAAAAAAAAGGAAAAAAAAGGAAAATAACAATGTCAGCCTCATGTCGGGACATACATTAACGTTGTAATTTCTGATTCTTTTTTTTTTATCTCTGTTTGGCCTCGAATACTGTCAAACTTTGTTAAATACAGTGTTGTCCATAAATGATTCCAGCCGTGCCTCCTTTTATTAAATAGAGAATCAGTTTTATTCAAAAGCAGGCATTGCAGGATTTTATTATTTGTAGTGAAACATTAAACAATTAAAGCAAATATTATGTATTATTGAGGTTAATAATATACTGCTCTACGGCTGTGAGATTTAGGCAATAATGGATGAAAAAGGATCCAGGCATTCGATAATGAACTTGAGAAAGCTCCTCCGCATTCCATACTGGGGGCACAAAACAAATGACTATGTTCGGAACAAGGTCAAAAGTCTCTGGGGTCGACAGGAATCTCTCCTCGCCACTATTAAGCGTCGGAAGATGGTATGGTCTGGATGCATCACACGGCCGGGCAGCTCAGCTGCTGCAAGATCATCATGCAAGGTGGACGCGAGCGAGGAAGACAGTACGAGAGCTGGTCAGACAACATCAAATAGTGGACGGAGGTAACAATGCCGGAACTCGTAAGAGCCACCGCAAACAGATCATCCTGGAGGTGGTTGTCTGTTTCTTCTGTTCATAAGTGTCCTCACCTCACGACGATCGAAGTAATCAATGTCTGACGATAATGATGATGGTAATGATGATGATGATGATGGCAATGACGACGACGATGATGATGATGAATGATGATGGCGGATAAAATCACAGCTTGGAAACTTTCTAACATAATTTGAATGTCTAGCCATTCAAAATAAGTAACAATCAATTCACTTACTCTATGATGTCTAGGGTCGTACCTTCATAATGGTACGTGATGATAGGGTGTTTTTTTTTTCCTAATTAGCTTTACACGGAGTTAAATTCTTCCGCTGGGTTAGTTATTAATTGAAATTATATTGTACAGCTTGCTCTGCTATTTAATCCATAGCTGCGGGAGAAGCGATAGATTCCCTCCTTTCCCAATTTTTCGAGATTGTAGATATCAGGGAAGCAAGTAAACGGAAGGGAGTTCCACAGGCGAGAAGTGCGAGAAAAGAAACCGTTGGAGTAGAAGTAGCGATTACATTTTATTATTTCAACAGTAAAAAGGTAGGACGTAGATGCCAATCTAGTAGCACGCTTAAATTCATGAAATCGTTCATCCCGGGAAAAAAGCTCTCCAAAGCAGTTGCCATGAAAATATCTGAGTGAAAAGACAGAGAGAAATCACATCACTGAAGTCGTGATGCCAGCAAGTCAGGATTAATTATTTTGCAGATCCTTATGTGGATTTTGTCAAGAACCTCGAGATAAGTAACAGTCACCTGACCAAATATGCCAACAGTATTCAATGCACAGCCGAATGGTAGATTTGTAAATGTTCATATGGAATCTGACCAGAAAACTTCCTGACACGACACAGTGACAATATAGACAGGACGCTTAATATATTAATTTTACTTAATGTTATCATATCTATCTACCTAAGACAGGTTTAATAAAAGTATAGCTTTCACTTCCCCGACATACCAATATTCCGAGACTCGAGCAGATGCCTAATTTATGAAAGTTTCTTTCATAAATTAGGCACAATATGAAAATTAGTAATAATAACAAATACAAGATAAAACAAAATGAAAAATTGTTATAGAATGATAATATAAACGTAATAAAATTTTTGTACTATAGATCTTAGCAAATTCAGCGTGTAATTTTTTTTTTTTTTTTGCTTTCCTCATTAAATCTAGAATCTTTACTCTTATACTTTAAGGAAGCACTTAACGGTTTTTCATTGCCATACCCGAGTTGAAATCATCAGAGCTTTTGCGTTTTGGAACCTTTATCAAATAAAACATATAAATTGTTTATTCCAAGGGGCTTACAGCGAAAAATTGAAACCCGATATAAATAGAATGATTTCAGTGAGTTGCAAAAGTCTAGTTATGTCTGAGAAAAGAAAACTGGTTATACCAGAACCAAACACAAGTATTTTGCCATAGTTTTTTTTTATTTTAAAGTCTCACTTGCTTCCCTGACAACTAGGATCTTCAAAAAACTAAATGCAACAGCAATCACTAGCTAGATAAAAAGTAACTGAATAATAATAAAATAATAAATAAATAAAATAATAATAAATAAATAAAATAAGAAGAAAATAATAATAATAAATAAAATAATGAGAAGAAAATAATAATAATAATAATAAATAAAATAACAATAATAAATAAATAAAATAATAAATAAATAAAAAATAATAAGAAAATAATAATAAATAAGAAAAATAATAAGAAAATAATAAATAAAATAATAATCATAAAATAATAATAAATAAAATATAATAATAATGAATAAAATAATAAATAAATAAAATAATAACAAATAGATAAAAAATAATAAGAAAAAATAATAATAATAATAAATAAAAGAATAATAAGAAAATAATAATAATAATAATAATAAATAAAATAATAATAATAAATAAAATAACAATAATGAATAAAATAATAATAAATAAATAAAATAATAAGAAAATAATAATAAATTAGAAAATAAGAAAATAATAAATAAAATAATAATAAATAAAAAAAATAATAATGAATAAAATAATAAATAAATAAAATAATAATAAATAGATAAAATAATAAGAATAATAATAAATAGATAAAATAATAAGAAAATAATAATAAGAAATATAATAATAATAAGAAGAAATAAAATAACAATAATAAATAAAATAATAATAAGAAAATAATAATAAATAAGAAAATAATAAGAAAATAATAAATAATAATAATGATAAAATAATAATAAATAAAAATAATAATAATGAATAAAATAATAATAATAAAATAACAATAATAAATAAAATAATAATAATGACAAATTAATAATAACTAATAAAATAATCATAAAATAAGAAAATAATAAGAAAATAATAGGAAAATAATAAATAAAATAATAATGATAAAATAATAATAAAATAATAAAATAACAATAATAAATAAGATAATAATAATGATAAAATAATAAGAAAATAATAAAAAAATAAGAAAATAATAGGAAAATAATAAATAAAATAATAATGATAAAATAATAAGAAATAAGAAAATAATAGGAAAATAATAAGTAATAAAATAACAATAATAAATAAAAAATAATAATAATAAAAATAATAATAATAATAATAAATTAATAATAAATAAAATAATAATAATAAAATAATAATAAAATAACAATAATAAATAAAATAATAATAATAATAATAATAAATTAATAATAAATAAAATAATAATAATAAAATAATAATAAAATAACAATAATAAATAAAATAATAATAATAATAAATTAATAATAATAAAATAATAATAAAATAACAATAATAAATAAAATAATAATAATAAAATAATAATAATAATAATAAATTAATAATAAATAAAAAATAATAATAATAAAATAATAATAAAATAACAATAATAAATAAAATAATAATAATAAAATAATAATAATAATAAATTAATAATAAATAAAATAATAATAATAAAATAATAATAAAATAACAATAATAAATAAAATAATAATAATAATAAAATAATAATGATAAATAAAAAATAATAATGATAAAATAATAATAAATATTAAAATAATAATAAAATATTAATAATTAAAAATCATTCACTAGCTTCTATCTTCATGACACTTGTTCTTTTATTGTCCTTTCTCCTCACTAAAGTTTGCCTATTTTCTTTCATTCTCAGTAACGCCAAGCCTCTTAGTGGCACTATCGTTTTGCTTGGGGTGAAATGATTAAAAACATAACAGGATATTGTCACTAGACACAATTTAAACGAAAAAAAAAAATGCCAAAATTAGTATATGTTACATATTCACACATCTCGTAAAAAACATCTGCATTACAAAATTGTTACTTTGTATTTTCCTGAATGATTCAGGTGTGGTTTACTTGGAGTGAAATTTCGAGTAGATCCTAGATATGTATTGTGTGAAATATCGTGCTGCGTCTATTGAAATATCCTCTCTTCAATTAAACAATACGAAGCCCGAACAGTTATTAAAATACCTGAGAAAGAAAGGCATAAATTGGTACAAGCATAAAAAAAAAGCTATAAATTTATAGCCATTTCATTAAAGGCAGCCAGATGTTGTTTCAAGGTGAGTAAAGGCTATTGGCCTTGTCGCGTGGAAACACGGGTTCGCGTACGATCGTCGAATTTAAGCAACGTCGAAACTAGTCAGTACATAGAGGGGGTGAATACCAGCAGTCGTAAGCTTGGATGTGCGGTGGGTGTAATGAATAACGTCTGCAAATCCGAGAGACGAGTTTCAATTCCAGTCGGCTTATTTTTATTCACTTACCCGCAAATACGCCTTGGAAATGTATAGATCGACTTCGTCTTCCCCAAACTATAAGTTTATTAGTAGTTCTTGGACCACTTAATCGTGTTCATCAATACAAATATTTCTTGCAATATAAAAATATTCTGGCTTTAAATGATCTGAAAAAGATTGATCAGTCATAAAAACGAATCAGTTAGTATCTATCTATCTATCTATCTATCTATCTTACTCTGCTCATTATCTATCTATCTATCTATCTATCTATCTATCTCATTATGTCATTATCTCTCTCTCTCTCTCTCTCTTTGTATGTTTATATCTACTTATCTATCTATCCATTTGCACAACAGATATATTCGTATATATTTTTAGCGGTGTGTTAAATTCTACAACGTCAAGATCAAATTGAAAACAAGAGATTTTACAAATGAAAAAATCAACGCTTCAACGCACACACACATTAACGATCTATCTATCTATCTATCTATCTATATATATATATATATATATATATATATATATATATATAGTGTAACCCGGATATAAGAGAGTTGTCGGGACCGGAGAAGAAGTCTCTTATATCCGGGTTTCTCTTATATATGGATTTGGTCTATTTTATATACATTAACACAGGCTCTAATTTGGGACCAGAGAAAATCTCTCTTATATCCGGGTTTCTCTTATATCCGCGTCTCTTATATCCGGGTTACACTGTATATATATTATAAATTAATTGATTTAAAATATGTTTTTTTCAACTAGTTGATAAACCGTAAAAAATGAAATCAATTTATTACATTAAGGTATTAATGCCGATAACCAAACGCAGAGAGCAGCCTGGTTGGTTAACAAAAAAAGGAGTCATTGTTTTGAATAATAAAGCCGCCGTTATGTTTAAATAACATTAGTAGAGGGTTTAGTTCAAAATAGTTTTAATTACATCCTCCTGATTGTCATGTCGCCGTCTTCCTCAGATTTCTCATTCACGGACCTCCAGCATTTAGTTGATTATAATCAGGTATACAGTAATCGAAAGTTCACGTTGGATCATCCCAGTTAAGCATCGCCAACATAGATGGGTCAACACTAAATAATAGAATTTATTAATTTATAATTTAATTTATAACTATAAAGAAGGAACTGGCCATGCAAAGCTTAGTAAATAAAATCCCGTCCTTTGCTTTTATTTAAAAAAAAAAAAAAATCCAATCGGGAGCTTATTGATGAAGCCTTAATTAGTTTTATCCTTCCTGTAATAAATATCAAAGGTCTTAATGATTTGCATAAAAAGGCAATACAAATGTGGATTTACAATGGCAAAACGGGAGAGATGTCACCTATTATTGATGCCTTCAAAATTTCAGAACAGTACCTATATATATAGTCAATGAATTAATCAAAGTTCAATCGATCCACTTCCAAATTTCGTGGACACACCGTCTATCTGTGTCAGACGGCCTAATAAATCTATTGAATTAATATCAGATATCATTATACTTATATTAAGATTAAAGTTAAAGATAAAAATAGATAAATTAAGATTATTTATATAAAGGCTAATCAACGCTAGTTTTAGACTCAGATTTCTACCATGCTACAGACTGTTTAAATATTCAGAACAAGTATAAAACTAATGAAGGTTAAGAATATCATGTCACAGATTGATTCAGATTGATTCAGATAATGGGAAAGCTATGGGAGAAGGGTTTATTCTCTTATTTAATTTCGCCCATTATGGGCATTATTATATCCATATTTGGGAACGGAATAGCCGAATGAAAAAGGAATGATAGACATGATCTTTTTTCTCAGGGAGAGTTTTATGCCGCTAAGTCCTACACAAAATTACATATACATATTTACACATGTCCCGCACAGAGAAAATATAACATATATCTACACAACAAGCCGTTTCTGGAACCCACTTCCGTCTTCCTGCTTTCAGTTTTAATCTGCAAAAATGTTAATCAATCGCTATCTACCGTCCTCTTGATTACTCTACTTTTGTTCTGAATCCTTAGCAACGTTCTTTTTTCTAAATCTTCCACACCCAGTACCCGAGGATTTACTGCCTTACTTGGAGCGAAATCGATTAAAAAAGAGCTGATGTATGTGTGGTAGCTTTCCCGTCCGTTGCAATCTTAACCTCTTCGTATCAACCGTTATCTTTCCTACAAATCATCATAACCCGCACTACTTACCTTCTCTTACTTTCATAAAACAACCTCATTCAGTAGACCTCTACCTCGAGTGGCTCTTGGGTGATAAATTAGTACAAAAATGTCTGTAATAAATTCTTTGACCAGCTTCACACGGGGAAGCATGTCACATTTTACGAGCTTAGAATCATGAATCTCCTTCAAAGATTTACACTATTGTTCAAACTATTATCCGCATCTTTATTCACGACGTTTCGGCGGTTGTACACTCCGCCTTCTTCAGATGATATACCCTGGAATTTCGAAACGAATTTTTATTTCATCCACCAGTATAGATTGTTCTAGTTCCACATGCCATGCCTTTTCGGGATATCTCAATTTCAGTTATGTCCCTGTAGTAACTCACTCTCCAAGTGTTTTTGTTCCCCTCTGCTGTGGCCAGAACTCACAACTCTTTAGGTCAAGTCACTGGGTTGCTTCAACCAACGCTTTTATCCACTGGGCCATTACAATACCTCATCTCAGAAATATAGATAGATATCCTTCAAATTTCATTGCTCGGCATGGTACATATGTTGTAAAATAAACCACTTTAAAAATATCTAAATACTGTCTTTAAAATTCACTTAAAAACACCAGAAACATTTGTTCCAACCCAATATTATTTTGGTTTTCGTTTTTGCCAAAAGCGATACTTCAGATTCGGTTTGGCGCCTCGATGTAATCCAAGAGATTAAAACTGACTATATTGCCAAAGAAATACTTGAAAATTAATTCACTTCCTTACGAATCGGATTAAGCCAAAATTAGCAGATATGATAAGCGCCTCCATGACAAATTGTTGGTACGCACTTATATGTACTTATTTTCGTCCTTGCTGTCAGAAAAGTGTAAGTGTGTTTTCATGATAATGAAATTGTGCTGGTTCGCTTGTAAATGGAAACAGCGTTTTTCGTTAATTTTTCTGTTAATATGGTTAATATATAAAGGCTTCTATTTATGATCCACTAATCTGGATTTTATCACAAAGTCGATATATTCCTCGGCGGTTCGTACATTGTAGTTTCAAAGTATAAAATCATTGGTTGCCTTACTATAATGTCCACTAATAAGACTGTAATATATATTAAAAGAACTCTATTCGTACCGTCAAAAATACATCATTTTGTAATTGTGTAATAGTTTGCACTAATTATGTCACCCCCACCCAGGCAGGCATGAAAGGGAATAAAACGCAGGAGGGTGGGTACTGAATGTAAAAAATATAAGAAAATGAAGAAACATTATTAAGAAATGGTAAAGATAAAAGAACAGGAATTAAGAAGAATCAAAGAAGATCAAATTAGATTTGAAAGCAAGAAGCGGGAAAAGAGTTCCACAAGCGAGAAGTGCGAAAGAAGAAACTCTTAGCATAGAAGTTACGG